>CABFOV010005089.1:0-45912 GCA_902141375.1 Timema poppense
TTTATTTCCCTTCGGGGTGTGGTACTCCTGTGTAAGATTTCTTCACGTGACCTTGAGTGACTCAAGCCAAACGTTCTAGCACAACGCAGCTGCCTTCCTCAGGAGTAGCCGACTCCACCTCTTCTTCTCCTCATCTCATAATCCAACATCATTCTTTCATATGGGCCTTTCTCTTTCTCAAATGCTCTCAAACGATCTATCTCTTAAATGCTCTCTCTCACAAACACACTCTCTCTTACAAACACTCTCTCTCACAAACGCTCTCCCTCACAAACACTCTCTCTCTCAAAATCTCTCCCCCATAAACACTCTCTCTCTCAAAATCTCTGACTAAAACTCTATCTCAATCTCTCAATTTTTGCCATTTTTTTTACGTTTTTAGTTGGTTTGTTTTGTTTGGATTCTCACGGTATACCATCGGGAATAATTATATGTCCCTGAGTTTGAGAGCCTCTGCTGTAGACTTTTAATAAGCCTTCACTATCTTGGGTGTATTGCAATAAGCCTGGAATCAACTAGACTGATTGAGCGAACAAAGGTGCATTTCCTTAATAGCCTAAATCTGTATGTGCTCATTGCAATAAGCCTAAAAGTTATCAGGCTGATAAGCAAATATAATATTATTTTCCAATTAGCCTGACTCGTTGCAAATTTGCGGTGCCTTTTGCATTAAGCAGGATTTTCCAATTCGCATACGACATCCTAGTCACCAGATGATATGATGGACATATAAATTGAAATTAGAGCATGCTGGTGTGGTCAGAACATAATTTAATTATATATCTTGATCACACAGTGTCTACTCTTACAAAACAGATAAAACAGACCACCACCTGCCCACATGCACTACTCACACAAGAGCCGCAACATTCTGCCAGTCCTAGAACATATTATCATCTATAAGTGATTAAACTGTAAAAACACTAAGATATTTTTATCTATAATCTGCAGATTTGTTTACATTTTTCACTTTAGAAAAAACTGGCTGCTATTTATTTTGTTTGAATGAACTTTCAAACTCAACTTTTGTTTTAAACTTTTTAAATGTTTTAGCTGTTAGAGATGTCTGTTGAAAAAGAACTAGAAGAAGAAAAACTTGGCTGGATTCAAGAAGAGGAGGAAAGGCTTGTTAACATGCGTGAGTCCTTTCAACACTTTAAAGAACAATTACAGCAACAACAAACTATGTTGGACAAAAGAGAAGCCTTTCTTAAAGAAAAGATGTGTCTTGAAAAGTCTAAAACAAAGGTAATTCAACTTGTATGGTTATACTAAATCACTTTGCAATCTTATAATCAACTATATATTTAACATGTTGAAAGGAATATTTTAAACATTGTTTCAGAAACTTTGTGATTTTTCTTTTTGATTTTGCATTTAACATTTTAATAAATTATTTGTTAAACTATTATGAACAATTTTTATGTCTTGTGGGTTTTATTTTAAGCACTTGCCTCTATTGTTAATGTATGTTCAGTTGATGAAGAATATTGATATTTCTCTTATTATTTTAAATTATTTTTAAATAGAGCCAAATGGAAATGAGTGCCAGAATATCTCATTTGGAGCAAGTTCTGAAAGAAAAGTCAATTGATCTTGAAAAAACCGAAAATGTTGATGAAAAAGAAGCGTTGCGACATGAAATTCAAAACTTGCGAAGAACTAGAGACTGTCTTGTGGATCAACGTTGTAATTTAGATGAAAAGTTTCAAAAGGTAATGTCTATTTTAATGTTTATTTTGTTTGGACATCAACCTTATTATACTTTGAATAGTTGATTTCCTTTCTTTATACATATGTTGTCTTATGTTCATAAAAATAATAATCTATTAAGTTATTTTTCATTATATTTATTTGATATTTATCATGCTTTAAAGCTAAAGATAATTTAATATGATATTCAAATATAAAAAAAAAGATAAACAATTTTGTTATTTGTAGCTTATCGTTGTGAAAGTGTTTTCCAGTCTGGCATTTTACTCTATTTCCATGAGTTTTTTTTTACATCAATCAACTTACAACCTGTCGTCGCCCACACCTGAGTAATAAGGATTTTGCTTATTAAAAGTCCTCAACTAAACCTTATTTTGGTGTTTACCTTCCTTAACTGAGAGTATGGGTGCTAACGATGACTTAGCTCATCATCACCAACCCTCACCCTCCCATCCCACCAAGCTGGGAGACAACTGGCCAGACCCTGTTCCAAGCTTGTTGGTTTTAGCCCTGACCAGTCTCGTGTCTGCACCTGACCTGGCTTCTGCTACAAACACTAAACTAGTGAACAATCATAATTGTTTAATCTGTCACTTAATGTCAGTCATAGGAAAAAGATTCAGATCTGCACAGAAGAGCGTTATAGTCTTTTCTCTGAGAAAACCCTTGTGGAATCCAAGCTAATTATGTTTAACACATTGGTCCTTGGTTCTAGTGGGGAAATCTCACTAAACTTAAAACTATTATATTTGGTCGACATAAAGTAAATTTGACTCCTGGCGATTATTTGGACCAATTGAATACACTAAAGAACAGGCTATATAAAACATTTGATTATATTTTGAAATGCTTTGTTGTACAATACATAAATAAACACTAATATTTAATCAATTTATATTTGAAAGAAGGTTCAGGAAAGGGGGATAGAAACAAACACATATTTCATATCTAATAAAGTTATTGTTATTTATACATTTAGTTTTTTGTGCATTTTAGGCATGAATTAAATTAACATTAAAAATATATATTCCTGGTTGCTTTTTAGGAAAAAGTACTTAATACTCTAGAAGAAAGAAGATTACTTGAGTGTGATGAGGCCATTGAAGCAATTGATGCAGCAATTGAATATAAAAATGAACTTATCTGTGGAAGAAAGGGTAAAGGATTAGACAATAATCAAGTTCAAAGGGAAAAGGTATTTATTACTAAATTAATATTGATCAATTTGTTGTTTATATTGTGTACAAATGTGATTATTCGAAAGTACTATTTATTTTGTTTCAGTGTGAAGAAATGCTCCTTGCACGTTTGATGAAACTTTCATCTATTGAAGTTCGTACACTTTTGTATAAATATTTCCAAAAAGTTATTGACCTTAGAGAAAGTGGAAAAAAGATGGAAATGCAATTAGCTGAACTTGATGTAAGTACTTGTTTTGAATTTTAAGAAAACACATGTAAATATGACTGTTTCGATTATATTACCATGTTTATCAGATCAGAAAGTTTTTATTTAGAATATCTAAATTAATTTTATTCAGTCATTTTTGCTCACCTACTGAGGCAAAATGTTTTAGCTTATATATACTCCTTCATGTTATTTTCCTCTTTCTTTCCATTTCTTAGACCCACAAACACCATTGCTATTAATTATATGCAGAAACTTATCTAGTTAATTTAAAAAAAAAATTCAAACTAAATATTAATTTCTATAAATAATCATTACAGTAAATTCTACTATTTCTAAATGAAGGGTTTTGTCAGAATTTTTTGAAGATTTGTAAATCCATACATTAATAAACACTATATAGGGTACTGATTCAGACAAATGTTCTTGTCATTTTCCCTGAAACTTTTTTTTCTTATTGAAATCCCAAAATGGGTTGGTGGGGGTTGGGGGGGGGAAAGCATCTAATATGCTCCAGTACCAATATTAATGTGCATATTGTCTTCATTTAAAAGAACAAATCTTAAGTAGTTCTGAAATATGTCTAGCAGTCTCAACTTAATATTTTAGAAATGCTCTCAGTGTAGGGGGTGTTACTTGTCAAGTGTGATAAATACTACACAGAAAATGTAGCAAGTTACTGGGGTGTCATTAATAAAATTATATTACTAATGAATTAGCATGACTCGGAGATCTGGGGTAGAGTTCCATTCAATTGATAATTGCTAAGTAAGAATAATCTGATCCCTTCTTGGGTGAGGGTCCACATCCCTGATTTGTTCTGGAGACAAATCATATAAGAGGGAGGGTGCTAAGACTAAGATGCCAAGATTGAGCAGGCAGGCGTCACCTGGTAACAGTAAACTAATAAAAACAGGTTGGGCTGAATGATGTAGAAGCCTGCCTTTTGAGATGGATATGGGGCCTGTGTGTCATACAAGTTGTGTAATTATGGCTGATGATATAGTTGAGTACTTGGTTATCAGTTATGTCATGAAGGCTGGTCAACTTACTAGTAACCAAGAAAATTTAAGATCTAGCAGGATCCTCATAGCTTGCTTTACCTTTCTACCTCCCATTTCTGTAACCCCTTCTTTTCATACAAAGTGAAGCATTCACGATTTCATAAATTTCCTATGTCTGCTATGAGACCCATTATGGTCACACTTACCTACTTATTTAGTGGCATTAGGAACTTTAAAGTCCATTGCCGCACTTACAAAAATACATCACCTATTCCTATCTTGAGCTAGTTTTATCCCGTCCACCTCACTACACCATATCTCTTTCAGGTCAATTCTAATGTTATCCTCTCATCTGCAGCTAGGTTTTCCCAACAGTTGCTTAATATTGGGTTTGCCAGTAAATACCTTTAAAATGGTTCTAGACTTTTCCACTCCTACCCATACTAATCTACCAAATTTGACTATACTATAACAATGTCTTGTGATGATTATAGGGTGTGTAACTCATCATTATGTAACCTCCTCCAATCCTTGGTAGTTAAAACTGTTCCTAAATATTTAAACTCGTAAACCATATTGAATGATATGTTGTGCATAATAATCTCTAAATTATTCTCCTCAATCTGTGTTCTCTGTATGATCATATACTTAGTCTTGTCAGCATTCACTTATAACCTAACTAGCCTCTAATAAAATGTCTGTATTTCTTTCAACAGATTCCTTACTTTTCCTACTCTCTTGTTTTACCTTAATAGCATACACTAGATTAAAAAGTATTGAGGAAAGTGCATCATCTTGTTTCAATCAATGATGATCACACTGTAAATTGTTATTTTTTATTTGTGCCCAAAGGAGTTAAAGAGTGGCAAGATCAACAAAGATGTACGAGAGCTTCAAACAGTAGAAGGATGGATATTTTTTTACTCTACCTAATTAATATATAGAAGTGAAGGAGATGGTATTTAAAACTTGTCAAAGTAGGCCACTTAATGTGGTGAGTGATAAAGAGAAATAGTGTGTGCAAGAGATATATTGAAAATGGAGAGGGGGCTAACTACAAGTGATCATTAAATGATGTCAAAACTGAATCATACTTACACGACTTCTTAATTATTCTTCATAAATTTCCATATTTGATTAACTTTATTTATATCATCTCCTTAACTTAAGTTGACTCTAAAACTAATTTTCCCATTCAATATTTCTTATATAAGGTAAATCTTTAATGAGAATATCAAAACTGTATATAGGACCTATCATTTTTTTTACTGTACCAATAATATAGTAATAATAATTTATGCTTCTCAATTTTTTAGATATTTGACTTTGTAATATGTGGTCAACTACTCTTTTTACTGTACAACCCTTCCTCTTATTTTGATTTTGGTGTAGTTCTTGGAATTTTTATTAGCCTCTTATTTGGGATTTTAAAATAAACTACTGCATTTTTTTGTGCCACATTTTACATTTACATAGACCAAACATTTTAATAGAATTTCTGCGCTATAATTTGGTCAAAACATTTTACTGGTTTTTTGAAATTGTGAGGTACCAGTGGTTTGTTGTGTATTTATATTCCACTGAGATTTAATTCACAATCAAAATAACATTTGTTTCTTTCAATTTAGTTAAAAAAGTAAAATATTTTCCCAGGTCAGTTAAAACAGTTGTTGCGATGACAACTACAGCATATATTATGGTTTACATGAGCTCAAATATGTGAAAATTAGTGGGTTTTAAAAAAAATATATTTGGGGGTTCTAAAATCAGCATCAGATCCTTGGAGCTAGGTGGAGTGTGTTGAGGCTGTATCTTTCTGCTAGAAAAGAGGAATTGGCACACTTTAAACCTCCCCTCACTCCCTATATTTTTTAACGTTTATAGTACAGCACATATGCGTTTTATATCTTCAATTAAAGCTTCATTGTTGGTTTATCATTGCACAATACAAATATATTGGCCATTTTAAGAAAAAATATAGATATGTACAATCTACTTAAGAACTATGTGTTAAGCTTACAAAACTGTTAAGTTTGAGTTTGAGTTTTTAAACAGAAGCCAGCAGTTTGTGAACTACACTGGTACAATATTAAAAACTGCAGACATAAGTTATCATATTTGATTAATCCTTTGATACACTTAACATATTATTTACAAATGATGAACACATTAACTATAATTCATTCATGGCCTAAGTTTACTTGAATGAAAGCTCAAAATGTTACTAGAAGTAATCCCTAATATATCACTACGCCAACTGTAATGAAAAAAGATGGTAATATATTAATGTGATAGTTAACCACAGTAATTTAGGCCAATATTATTTATATATTTATTTGAGGACGGACACAAAGTTTATTTATAGTTTTATTCCCCTTAAAAAAATATTCACACCACTTTCACAAAAACTTCTAACGAACATAGTTTAAAAATGGTGACTGACGAATTTAAACCATGTGGTTGAACATAACGGTAAACAAGTTTTTTACAATGATGCAGACACGCAGTTGATGAAAATATTTTATTCAGTTAAATATTTCAAAATACGATAAAATAATCATAAAATCATTTATTGTATGTAAAGAAAATGACAAGAATTTTCTCTTTTCCAAGTAAATATGATGCCTGTATTAAAAGGTATTGATGTGTGCACTATATTACACAAAATCAGTAATGTTCCAAAATGAAGAATAAGTACTTTTAATTATGTTTAAAATATTGTTTCGAGTTAGATAAAATAAATTATTTAAAAAAATGAAATAGTATGAGAAAACTTAAGTTTACACTATTTTTAATGTAATATATAACAGGTAATTAAAGATCTTTCCATTTATAACAAAACAGTAATCTTTTATAGGTGTTGGCAACCCAAAACCTAAACATATGATTTTCGAACTGTCCTCCAGGTAAAAACCTATCGTGAACGGACTTTACACTATAGCTCCAACTATTATGACAGGTCCCCCCAAATAGCTTCTTAAGGTATCCCCTTACAGTGTTCATCTTTCTCTCTATTCACTATTACCCTTTCCCATCTCCTTCATACTCCTTTTTTTTTCAAGGTAATTTAGGGTGTATTAGAATAAAACAGGGCCCAACCTATCCTCTGCCTTTCACCATAAAGCCTATAAACTCCCTATGCTGTTATATATTGTCATTACATTAAACGTGAATGTGTTTATAAAAGTTGTCATTATTTTGAAACATAGAAAATAAAAATTCTGTTCATAGTAAAGTGATTACTTTAGTTTATAGTTTATACATGATTTTTTCTTTATAATCCTTTATATCATTTCCTTATACAATTTTTGCTGAAATCGAATTAAGCCATTCTATGATAAGATGCTTAGATTTATTTTTCCATCATGATTTTTTTTTTCACAGCATCTTACAGAAATCCAAGCTTGGAAGATCCAAGCAATGGGTAATGCTCTTAAGCAAGCTAAACTAGAAACAGAACGACGCATAATAACACTACAGAGAGAGCATGAAGCTAAGCTTCATCTAATGCTCCGCCACTTTGCCGAAGAAACGAGTAGCAGCTCAGGGGTGGAAGGAGTTTCACGAAGCCATTTCATACTAGACAGTTATGCTGAAGTTGGAAAGTACAAACGTGAAAACAAGAATCTAAAGAAAAGAATTCAAGAGCTTGAAGCAGTCATGCAAATGGCTTGTCATTGTATGTATTTTAAACTAATCTGAAGTAATTTTTAAATATATTTTATATGTTATATATTTAAGGTCTCAAAGACTAATTAAATATTTAATTCAAGTTACATAAGTGTTTATAATTATTCAAAGTAAAAATGGGTTAAATCCAATATATCACAAAAGTTTAACTTTCTCACATTAGTAGGATTTTTTTCCCATCAATTCTTATTTTATTCACATTAATTCTGTACTTGCTATAGAAAATATAAATAGTAACTAAATGATTTTAAAAAATAACATTCAGATTAATGGTCTGAGTTTTGTTAGTTAGGTTTAGCCTAGAAATAATGTAAGGCTAAACTACTAGTAAGCATCATAATAGCTATATAAAAAATTCATATTTGAAATTTAAAAAACCTTTATTAACAAAAAATCTCTGATGGCAGTTTTTTAATGCTCAAATCTCTTTAAATTCCGAGGAATTCGAAGGACCCATTTCTGATTTTAAGTTTAGTAAATGAGTAATTTCTTTCACTAGTGTTTCTTGACATTGAAATTCAAATACTCACTTCTATATTCTATATATGTACATATATATATATTTTTATATGTTAGAATGTTGGTATTCTTTTATAGCTTGCTAAGAGTTGCAGTGGTTTAGTGAAGCCATCTCTAAGCATAAGCATGCGCAGTGCATATCTTCGGCAGACAATAGACAGTCGAGTCATGCCTGTTATAAATTTGGGATGCACATCTGTGACTTCGTCACTTGTATTTTTATTGTACTGACTAATGTATGTTTTCTTGTGTTATCTTGTTTTTTTACCGTTCACTTGACCCGCGGCAATCTTTCTAGAAGATTATGGGCCCAAGTCGGCGAGTGTTTCTCAAAAAGCCAGTATAACATAAAAGATAAACGGATGCGCGAAAGAGCTCTGAGATCAACGCCATGAACACCTTATGGATTGCATTTCAAGGCATAGAAAATTACGAGGAATCTCCAAAAGCAGGCAGTGTTAATTAAAGCCGATTTATGGGAGTTCGTGAACGGTGGTGCGTTAAAACTAGACTTGAAAAATGATCACACCAATGTGCAAGAATGGGTGCGCAATGATATGAAGGCGTGTTCGAACATAATTCTGTCTATATCCTCGAGCAAACTCAAACAAGTGAAAATTTTTGAAACATTGCGTAAAATGTGGCGGAAATTGGAAGAGATATCAATCAAAAGACCCGGCAAGTAAGCAACCTTTTTGAAAAGATTAACGCTACAGAAAATTGCAGATATTAGTGATATGTGCATGGATGTGAACAGTTTTTTCAACTCTATAGACAAGTTGAACGACATGTAAGTCGTGATCACCCCATATATGTTGATAATTTTATTACTGTATGGTTAACCCTGAGTTCTGAAAACTTATGGTGCGCCATTGAATCGGACGAGCGCCGCATCAAAATCATAAAAAAAAGTGATGCTAATAAGAGTGATTCACTGAACGCGTCGTCGAATAGCAGTTTTGCAAAGAAAAATGGTAGTGGGTGAGATCGAAGAGACAATCTCGAGGTGAACAAAAGTGACGGCGAAAAACACAGAGGCGTCTACGCGATACCATGTTTTAAGTGCCAACAGCCTGGGCATAAGGCAAACAAGTGTCGAAGCAAGAACAAAAAGGAAAGAGTAAAATGTTCTGATAACGTCTGTTTAAATGTTTCAGCATGCAAATTGAGCAATCCAAACCGGAAGTGGTGTCTGGATAGTGGCGCGACAACGCACTTATGTAATGAGACATAGCTTTTTCACAAAATTTACAACACTGGGCATGTTGCGTTAAACCTTGCAAACAGCGCGATGGCCGACATGGCCGGCGTAGGCAAAGCACAGTTCATAGCGAATGTATTCGGTGACAAAAGGAACGTGACGCTAGACAACACAAATGTATGTACTGGACTTGTCGGTCAGTAGGATAACAGATCGTGGATTTAATGTTTGGTTTTAAAAAGATGGTGCCATCATACAAGACTCGAACACAAAGTTCCATTTGAATTGTTACACGGATGCCTGGGTCACACAAATGCAAATGACATCGCGGATGTAGTTCATAAATGTGCCATAAAGGGAGTTGTGCTGACAGATTCAACAAGTAAGTTGAACTGTGACATTTGCATACGGGAAAAATGACTAGGCCCCCGTTTCCTAACATATTGAACTGTAACAAAGAAGTCTTGGATGTGATATACTCGGATGTATGCGGACCTATGAGGACAACTTCCATAGGAGGAACGAAGTATTTAGTCAAATTTATCAACAACAACACCAGATGGTGCGAGATTTGGTTTTTAAGGTTAAAGGCTGAAGTATTCAAGGCCACTATTGAGAACATAACCCTTGTCAAGAATCAAAAGGGTAATACTGTAAAGTGCTTGCAGTCCAACAATGGCAGAGAATATACTAATAAAGAGTTAGATGAGTACTTGAAAAGGCAAGGGCTCACTAGGAGGTTGACTTTCACATACAACCCTGGGCAGAATGGTACGAGGAAAGAAAGAATTACTCTCTTCTTGACATCACTAGGTGCCTTCTATTGGAAGCAAATTTTTCCTATTCCTTTTGGGCTGAGGCATCTAATACTGCAAATAACCTCCGAAATCGCTTGCCAATAAAGAGCTTGGACGGTCGGACACCATACGAGAAATGGACTGGTGGAGCGCCAGATGTGTCTTACTTCACGGTGTTTGGCAGTGAAGTGCTTTACTTGGACAGAGAACCTGAAAGAGGAAAGTTTGACATTCTTGGACAGGAAAGGATCTTCCTTGGCTACGTGGATTATTTCAAAGTGTACCGTATGTGGTCATCCAAGAAGTATTGAGTGGTGATAAGTCGCGACATCAAATTCATGGAAGATGACAAGCCTCATTTGATATGCAACACTCAAACATATCGGGAAGGAAACACAAAGGATGAAGACTCTACAAAAGCTCGACAATTTGTGGACATTGAATTTCCTCCAAGGTGCTGCATTGAAGCTAATCAGCCAATCACACACACTGAGGATTACATAGATAGGTATTCATCAGCTTTGACAACACCGTTGAAGCGTATACACCACCATCTGCTGGTTCTGGTGAAGATGGGGACATCTCCACCACCCCTGATGACATGGCACCTGATGTAGACCTGCGTCAGGAAATATATCATAATGCAAGGAACCGAGGCTGGCCAAGAAATGTCATGTCAGGTTCAAAGGGAAAACCGAAGAAACAGTACCAAGTCATGTCAAGTCTGGCCAAAAATGCTGAGGGTGTGGCGAAGGCCTTTCTTTTGGAAATACCTATGAAAGAGGCCATGTGCTGTACTGATGCGGACGAATGATGTCGAGCCATTGGCACCGAGATGAAATCCATTATGAGGAACAAGACTTGGATACTCGTTGATCGTATTAGAGGTCACAAAGTCGTTGGAAGTCGAACCGTTCTAAGGAACAAGCTCCTATCAGACAGCAGGCTTGAGAGAAAAAACCCTCACTTGGTTGCCCAAGGTTTTAGTCGGCAGCCCTGTGTTCATTACACAGAAACATTCGCTCCAGTGGCTCAAATAGGTTCCATTCGTCTCATGGCATCCATTGTAGCCCAATATGGAATGAATATTAATCACTTTAATGTGGAAACTGCATACCTGAATGGACACCTAGAAGAAGAGGTTTACATGGAGCCACTGAAGAATTTAAAAGAAATCCTTCAGGGTCTTGTTAATTTTGAGGGCCAGAGTCAGATTGGGATGAAGGCAAAGAATATGCTTGAGGAATTGATCGAGGGGGACAAGGTTTGCCGCCTGAAGAAATCTCTTTACGGTTTGCAAATGGCTGGAAGGAGCTGGTATTTCAAAATGGACGAAACCTTGAGAAGTCTGGGTGCTACCTCTTCAGTTTCAGACCCTTGTTTGTTCCATATGGGTTTAGGTGAAGACATTATACTAATTGCAACTTTTGTCGATAACATCCTAATAGCCTCCACCGACAGTAAGGAGATTGCTGAAGTCAGTAGAAGAATGGCCAACCATTTTAAAGTCAAGGATCTAGGCTATGGAAAATCTTGCCTGGGGATGGAGTTCAACCAGACAGAAGGGCAAGTGATGATGCACCAGTATGGCTACATACGTGATCTGCTTTCACGATTCGGCATATTCAAATGCAAACCTGTAGCCACCCCCATGGATAAAAGTTTGAAGCTGAAGAGAAACGAAGAGCAGTCAAAATATTATTAAAGGCTTCTGTACCGCTAGCTGGTGGGCCTCTTACATACTTGGTATTGACTATAAGGCCCAAAATATCATTTGCTGTAAGCAATCTGGGGCAGTTTGTCAACTGCTTTGGCACCGTGCATTGGAATGCCACCAAGCGTGTATTACTCTATCTGAAGGGTTCCATCAACATGGGGTTGACATGTGGCTCTGATTCAGGACCAGTCAAAGGATTTGTATATGCTGATTGGGGAAGTTGTCCCGAAGACAGGAGGTAACAAACGACCAAGCTGCAGACTTCTTAACAAAAGGACTGCCATGGATTAAACACATGCAATGTATGTGATCAGCCTGACTGGGTGATTCCCAATAGTGACTTTCTTTTGACAACCAACTCGAGGGGAAGTGTTAGAATGTTGGTATTGTTTTATATCTCGTTACGAGCTGCAGTTGTATAGTGAAGCCATCTTTAATTGTGAATATGCACAGCACGTATCTTTGGGAGACAATAGACAGTCGAGTCATGCCTATAAGTTCGGGATGCACATCTGTGACTTCGTCACTTGTATTTTTATTGTAATAACTACTGTATGCTTTCTTGTGTAATCTTGTTTATTTACGGCTCACTTGACCTGCGGCGTTCTTTCTCTAACTATATAAATATGTGTTGTGTGTATGTATGTATGTATGTATGTGTGTATATATATATATAAAGAGAGAGAGAGAAAGAAATACATATACAGTCAACTCTGGTTATAATTAACCTCTACGGACTCATATATGTTATTCATTATGTCCAAAGTTCACTAAAACCAGTTGTTTTTTTAATCTGAAAGTTGTGGGTTAGTGACAAACAAAATAAGAGTTCAAACCAAACGCAATCAATCTTTATTGAAATCTATTAATTAATCTTTAAAAAATTGTTATATGCTTTTGTTTACTTTATACTGTTTTAATTAATATTTATTCCAGATCCTTCTCTAGAGTCTTTGCTTTTTCCACACTTGAATCCACACTATCCATGCATTCAAAACACTAAACTGAGTAGAAAAGTCTAATTTTTTGAGTTTCATATACCCTCTTAAAGAAAGGAATTGGAGGACAATTATTAAATTATGTTCACTAAAATCGAAGTTGAGAGTTCATTATAAACGAATTTTTTAACACACATTGAAATGAATGTTGTCTAATACCAAAGAATTAGGTTCACTGTAACCGAATGTTCCACTTTGACATCGCAATGACCTTGACCAAACATTTCCTTCTTCTGCTTNTGTGACATCTCCATTCTATTTTTCCTCGCTTGTTTTTTTTATACCATTGTCATTATGGAAGGAAAATCCCTATTGATCTTGAAAAAATTCAATATATAGAATTTTTTTCGATACATAGAAACAGTTTTTCTTTGAAATGTCATGGGGATTTATCAAAATTTCGATACACAGAAGTTTGATAAATGGAGGTCCCACTGCATATTTGAATTTGCTTTACATAACTTTCACAAATAATAATAATAATTTAAATTACCAATTTTTTTTTTAATGTCACAAAAGAATTTACAATAATTAAATGTTATAAAGCTATAAATAAATACATGAATGCATTTTTTCTAGTTTTACTTATTAATATATTAATATATGGTGCTTACTGTCATGTTTTTGTAAACTTTTATTATTGTTATTCATCTTCCAACTCCATTCACAAAAATTTGTACTGCTTAAAATCTATCATAAAAAAAGTCATCATGCTATTTTAAATTTGTGAACAGTTCTCATTGGTTTAAACCGATTGATTTAATTCACCTTGCTCAAAAACACTTTTAAGCATCAATAACCAGTTAAATTGTGAAAACACCTAAATATAGGGATTATTGTGTTAGAAGAGAAATGATTGTATAGTATTAAGTTGAGATTATATTAGCTTTCTAGTTAGTTTCTTTGATCTAGTCAAATAATGAATATAAGTTAACTTCTTTAAAAAGTTAAATTATTCAAAAATTTGACTTTAAGATTCAAATTTTGGATTAAATTCAATCAAACCCAAATCTGATGCTTATTTTGATCTAAAACATGATTTAAATATTTAAGTTCATGATTTCAAATCTAATACAAATCAGATCAGTAGTCAAATCTAGATTGAAAATTTCATTTTTTGGTACAGCCTTAATGAATGTCTGGTTACTTAAATTAGCAATTGGTTAATTTTGTTAGTGACCTTAATGTGTAAAATATGTCAATAAAAGAACTAGATCATTTTGGCATGTTTAAATTGTATATATCTTAATATATTGTTATAAAAACCAATAAATGCTTAAACATTTATTAAAAATCTATGAAAACTTTGTAAAATAATGTAATAGAAGTGATAAGAAAAGAAGCCAACCAAGGGTTGTTGGGTTTGGTAAGCCTTATAGAAACAATTAAACTTATCTTTTTTACTGTCACATAATTATTCTTTCTCTTTCATTTACATTTAATTTTAATAATTATTTCTCTATTTTTATAATAGGTACAAAAATACAGGAAGAAATTGACATTACATTTGAAAAGTTTAAGAATAACTGAAACGTGAAATGTTGCTAGATTGATGGTATTGGATAGAGGGGTTGATAGTTAGGGCAAGTTAGCTTGAAAGATATCTTTGTTTTAAACTAGAATCTAGTCTATATTGTGTTAGACATTGAGGAACAAGTTCCTGTTGGCTTAGTTTAGAGTTGTTGTAGTTAGCTGTTAAGAATCCTCTGAGCCAGAGGAGGCTCTAGGGTATGTGAGACTGTAGGTGGGATATCCCCTCCCCCCCTTACCCTTCCAATAAATTAATCTAACACATAATTGTGTTAATTAGTCTAAATTCAAAATATATATTTAGCTATAAGAACTAAGAGGAAAATAATAATGTAGCTATGTAACCTCAGAGCAACATAACGTTAATAAGTGATGTGGGAGAAAATATAAGATTTGACGCATTTTATAATATTTTTTGGAAAAAAATAAATAAATAATTTTTGGAGTTATAGAAAAATCAATTAATTTTACTTTTATATAACTTGATAAAACACTGAAAAAAAGGCTTAAATAGGTAGTTAATTTTACATAATAAATATTTGGGATGTATGAATGCAATAATAAATGCAGTATCTTAATTTTAGAATATTTTTGAAAGATTGGAATGATTTATTATAAAGAGATTTTCTGATTTTGTTCACTGAAATCATTTATGACGGATGATAATTCGCTCGTTGATTAAAGTTCACTTTTGATTGATAAAATTGAAAAAGTTGATATTGATATTCTTTCTTGTGCCATTGTGTTGTTCCTGTGTAGGCTCTTATGAGCTTTAATTTTGACAAAGACTTATCTGTTAATGATACAACTACTGGTATTGTTAATAAAATGCGAAGAGCAACAAAAATATTAGCATAAACACCTTTAAGTCCTTTTGAAATAATGTGGTTTAGCATCTCAGAAACACTTTTAGATTTAGCTGGCAAACTTCTTGCACACACCTTTAGTTCTTGGAACAAACCTTCACTGTCAATATCACTGTAAGATTCTGATGCCGCTTCATCTTCACCATTGACAGTAAGAAGTTATTTTAGTTCAATACAAAGGACATTGAACTCTTGATCTGGGTTTGCCTTCAAAGATTAAATATCATAGAGAAAACCAAAGTGCTTTTTGTAGCGTTTCAGCTTTGTGATCTAGTTTCAAGGTTCATTTGGACCTAATCAATGAATGCGTAGAAAATACTCTGTTCTAAATAAACCTTCTTGACTAGAACTAACTCCATCCAAGTGTTCATAATCAAAATGGTGCTAGCTCCTGCCTCATGGTAGAGCCGCCTCTGCTCTCAGCATTCAGGTAGGGTAGGGAGAAGTCAGTTTTCATTGTAGGTGTAAGTTTGGGGGAAGACTTAATTTCCTTTCAAATTTTTATATTTTTTATCAAAGGGGTTATTGTTCATACATAATCAGAAGGCCATTTGTAAATCAGATATACAGTATTTAACATAACAATGTTACATTGCAGTTTGTAGATCAAATTAGGTGTGCTAGTTAAAATGCCTTGAATGGTGTCTTTTTCTGCATTTTCTTTCAAATAAAGGTCTTACATGTGTCAGCATTATCTCACATCTCATAAACTTGTTGCTGTGTTACCGAAGCTAAAGTTTTGTTGGGGCAATCTAGTTTTTTTGCTATTAGGTTGTTGATGCTATATAAGAGGTCATTTTAAAGAAAGCTGAAACGCTTGACTCTCTGAGTAAAAGACACATAAAACTTTTTCTTTGTATCTCACTTATAGAAGCAAGAATTTTGAAGACTCAAATTGTTTGGATTCAATCTCTTCCTTCTAGATGGCCTTCAAATATTTTGTAAAAGGATTAAAGATCACCTTAGTTTATTATTCTAGAATAGAATTTTATAACTAAGAACACAGGCTTGACTCAGAATTAAAGTAATATAAAACTGAACTATTGTAAACATATAAGCCCTTTAAGTTCTAATATTATTTTAAAGCTTGAATGCTATTTTGGATATTAAATATAAAAGTTGATGTTAATGTTGTTTGTATTTATGATCACATCATTTATCAATTTTTATGTGTGTTTTAGCTCAAAAGAAGATTGGTAGTTCAAGTTCTGTACAAATCCCTCAACAGAACCTGAAGCGGCTACAGATCTCTAGTACACCCTCAACAACCAAAGTTACAAGACAGAAAAACAAACTAATCATTCAACAGCAGAAGAAAAGCTAATAATATCTTAGAACATATTTGCATTGATTTTATTTTCTAATAACTGGCAAAAAGAAGAACCAAATTTAGCAATCAGCTTAAAAGGTGAAATTATTTTAGGTTTGACACTGTTGTAATAAGAGAGAACCAACATTTGTAGCTAAGATAATTAAATATTATCTTACTATGTAATATAGGATGCATTCCAAATATTTCTGGGATGAATTTACTTTTTTCCATTACAACAGTATCTACCTATTATTTATTCTACATTGTCTCCTTCAAAGGGGTCTTCTTGGGACTTTATACAGTGAGCCCAGCAATTGTGCCACAATTTGAAGCATTTCTTGAATATTTATTTTTTATAACACCTTGTTTACCACCCTTCTGGGTTATATGCACATGTACTAATTATGCTAATGTGTTAGGGATGAGTAATTTTCAACTTAGAGGAAGTGTACCCATATTAGCACTAAGGGAGAGTGGGAAACTATTTAGGGATAACTACTATGGCATCATTAATCTCCTTTTCTTTAATGTCAAATTGATTTTTTTTTAAACAAAAATATCACACATCACTAAATCTGGTGAAAAAGGAGGGTGTAGAGCAATGAACATGTTCTTTTTAAATAGAAATTCACACAGGTAAAATAGAGTGAGCAGATCTTTTATTATTATTTTTATTATTATTATTATTAAAATAACTGCCCACATTATACTTTTTATATAATATTCATTAAACATTTTTTGGCAGATACCCTAAGGTTAGAGTTTTTATCTACAATAGCTATAAACACTTGTCAAACTTACCAAGGTGCTGCCCTCTTTCGTGAGATCACTCTGATAGTCCAAGAGGACATGTTGACTGTTATAAAACAAACACTGACTCATGGCCCTTGCCATTTCTCATCGACCCAGCGACACCTAGTAGCAAGTCTGGTAACCTACCTCCCCTCCAGATACCTTGATAGATTTCCTTACCTTACATGGAGATATATTTTAAATTCTGCTCCTTAGTGGTTCTTCCCAGCTCACATTAGCACTCATTATTTTGTAGATATTGAATAAAGTTTGGCTACAGTATATATATGAGGCTGCGCTGTGCTTTGGTATGTCTATTACTAATTTCCCAATTTCTCTTTCGGTCTTAAAAATATCTGATTAAAATTGCTTTCTCTTTCTTTTTAAAAATAATGTTTTGCTTAAATTCATTACCCTTCTGGTCATTCTTGGTATATATATCTCTATTGGGTTAAAGTTGTTGTCTAATTTAAAAAAATAAACTATCTAACTAATACTATTTTGATTTTGTTCATATAATGAACGCTAGTATCTTTAAGAATCGTTCTTGCTCTTCGTTTTGAAGATGTTTTGTTAAATGTTCATTTAACTAAGTCCTTGGGACTATATTTATTTGTGCATCAGAGTTATTGGTATATTTAAATAAATAAAATATCTAACTAATATTATTTTGAATTGGTTTATATTATGAAATCTGGTATTTTTAAGAATCTTTGTTGCTCTTTGTTTTGAAGATGTGTTGTTTAACGCTGTACCTACCCTCAGAAACCAGACAATTTTAGGGATTTTTAAAAATTAATTTCTCCACAGCCCCACATTGGATTTTAAAAGTTCAAAGACAAGTTTGGAGCTACATTCTTCTATATTCTGAATATTTCATATAGTGTGATATCTTGTTAAGTGCTCTTATTAGGTTTCTGAGTAAAAGTATTGAGTAAAAGGCAAAAACAAAAAAGTTGTACAAATTATAAACAATTAACTCACACACTCAGCTGGTAGTGTAGATTGAGATGATAGGTGTTGTGTATGATAAAATGTGCATATAAGCACGTAATGAATAGCTTCATATTGAATAATCCAAATTCTAAATACTACCTGATATTTAAATAAATGTATTATAAAATTATATTTTATTGGCTAGGCCTACATGCGAGATAATACTACAATGTACCGTAGTCTATACATTAGAAAGTATAATAGCCTATATGTAATGAATCATTCAAGTGTTTATCATTCAAACACATATTATTCATAATTGAATAATCATTTAGGCCCTATAATATAAAATAATATTTTAATGTCGACGTTTGCAAGATAGACCTACTATAACATATCGTTCACTTTCGTAAACAGCATTGGATTCTATATTTTATCACTAACACCCTCGATTCTTCTATTTCATGTTTTATATCATCAGCTAAATTCACTATTTCTGCTATTTCATTATCAAATAAACCTTTTCTCCTGGCAATTGTTTTTGCAGCACGAATACAAGAAAGAGGAGCGCATTATATTCTTCGCACTAAGAATAACTAAACTTGAGCTACTTGGAGGGTGAAATGCAAAGTTGTTCTAGTTATAAAAACTCCACTCAAATATACAATGAAATGCCATCTATGACCACAATTCGGAACTAACAGTCCAAGGAATGCATAGCACTAACCAAAAACTTAGAAAACACGGGCAAAGATTTTATGCTGATTTAAATTCAAGAACTCGTAGAATTGTCAGGCTGGGTGAAATTCAAAAGAACGACTGCCCATAAATTTGAAGGGCATGGTGTCAAGAGTGCTAAATATTGATTTAACTAAGGCAATGGGGGCTAGATTTAACTGTGCAATCTCTTGCAGTTGCTTTATTAATAAGGTTTTTTTTCTATCCATTTCGGTGGCCACATAGTCTAAGGCACTATTCTCTCAATAGACTAGACTGCCAAAGATGGGATAATCAAGGTTTGATCCTGGTCAGGTGTACTGAGGGTGGTTTTTTTAAATGGTTTCTCACTCTTCCTCCACACAAATGTAGGTACACTTTCTTTAAATTCACCCTTCCTAATTAATCCATTAAACGTTAAAATAATTAGTACATAGGCAGGCATATAACCCGAATTAATAGTAAGACGTGGTGCTAGAAAAATGTTTACATGAAGATTATACTAGGTATTTTTCAGTCTGGCCGAATTCAATATTCCTTATTTAACATATTTGCTTTTTGCATTTGGTCTTGTCTCAAATATTGTTTTCTGCCTTGGGTGGCTATGTTGAAACCAATGTCACTCACTGAACAGAGGTGCCTTATTCATGCGACTACATCACAGTGTATATTCACCCATAGCCTTTGTATGACTTTGCCTTGTAAATATGTATGTATATGTCTTACTAAATAAAATCTTATTGGGCCACTTAATTGTTTCTTCTTTATTATTGTGGTACAAGGTGTCTTTGTAGTAATGTTGTACAGTTTGTCCTTGTAGAACATATTCATAACACAAAACTGCATGTATGTAAAAGAAAGAAAAAAAACTTTTCACATTTGGGTGAAATTGTCTTGGATTTTTTTGGCGTGTGGACAGGGGCAGATATACCAGTAGGCACAGTAGGCCCCCCACCTAGGTCAGCAAGCTTTAAAGTGCAACAAATTTTGGTAGACCGTAAATGAAGTGTGTGCCTAAAAATTATTACATATCGTCTATACACAAGCTATAAAATAATTTTTTAATACAAAATATGTATGAGAAAAATCGGTGGTAAATTTTTATTTTTATTTGATCTGGCATTCTTAAAAAAAGCAAGAAAGTAAAATTGATGAACAGAATTGGAGTAGAAAGCAATTTCACAAGAAATATGAATATATTTCCTCTTAGTCTGAAAGAAGTGCACTTTATGGATGGAATGGCACTTATATATTCATTACCCTTTGTGGTCCTTTCGAAGACTAAAACATTTAGGGGTTTAACAAGTTTTCATTTAGACAGAATAAAAAAGTGCTGCAACAGACTAATTTTACATGCATTGACGTAGTTTTTGACATGTATGGGAAATCATCTATAAAATTTTAAAAGCAAGAGAAAAGATCAGCTGGTTAAGATTCACTAATTGTGAGAATAACTTCTAAAATAGTAGTCTAGATACTTACACAGTAAGGAAAATAAAACCCTTCTATTTCTTTTCCTATCAAATTTCATTTTACAGGATGCTAAGGTTCCAAAAGGCTGTCCTCTTGTTATTGGTTGAGAGTTTTTGAATGGAACCAAATACCCTGAGAAAAACGATAAACAAGGTGTTTCCAGGGTAACACATTTCGCAAGTTATCACTTGGAGGCTTATTCTAGAATGCTCTTTCATGCTTATGAAGCTGTTGAACAGAACTATTTATGCGGAATTGTTATTCACAGTTCTGACACTGATGTTTTCATACTTAGAATTAGATTTTGTAATCATTCATAACTATTGAGTGTATTGGCCTGTTGATAATTGCTGGGGTCAGTGAAAATAGAAGTTGTCTTGGGTGCCACATTGCTTCAAAGTGGGGATTCAGTTAGTGAAGTACTGCCAGCCTTACATGCTATGACAGGGTGTAATAAAGCAAGTAAACTGGGCACAAAGAAAAAGAAACCTAAAGTTAGCAAAGCAAACAGTAAATATCCATACTTAGGTATCTTAAACTTAAATACCTTTGTAGGAATTCAACTAAAAGTACTTGAGATGTTATATTTGCAGCATATCAAGAATCCTGGACAAACTTGTGATGCGCGTGGACACATTTTATTTTGGGCCAACCCTAACATCTTAAATAATATTGGATCTCTACCCTGCATTTCTGATAGTTTTCGACTTCACATACACCGAGTATTAGCTCAACTTCCTATTTGGTAGAATTCATTAAATGCATTTGTTGAGCCACTTGATCTATTGAGATTTGGCTACACTACAGATTATGAAGGTAACATACGACATGTTTTAATGAAACAGTCCATTAAAAAAATCTGCTGTTCCCATGCAAGTGTCAAAATTTATGTTTGAAAAGTTTTTTCATTTGTAATTTAAACAAAACTTGGTTCTTTGCATGCTGTTCCTGTCGCGTGAATGGCTGCAAGAACTTCAACAACAAAATAAGTATTGACAAAGAAGATAATGGTGAAGAATCTAATTGCACTTAACTTTGCATTTTGAGATAAATAACATTCGTTTGAGGACTAACAACTATTTAACATTTAACTCTTAATTTTTAAAGAATAACTAAAATATATTTTGTGTATTGAATTTTAATTTGTCCAGGCATAACACATTATTCGTTTATAAATTAAGGTCCCTTCATTGTTTGAGTGTTGTTATTAGTAAAATATTGGTTAACTTAAGTTACCAACATTAGCACCCTATGTAATAGAAACATTACATTTTTTTTTATCTAATACGATGAATGAGCTGGAAACTATAGTGGAAACAAAATTACACCCAAGTGCGCTATTCACCCCCTCCCCCCGGGTTGTCGAACACTCCCGGAATAAACATCACTTTTCATACTCCCCTGGGTCCCCAGAACATGGAATAGGAGTCAAATTTTGTCATACTTGAAATGCACACCCAATGTAAGCTAGCACCTCCACTATTAATCCAAACATCTGGTTTGTTTGTGGAACACTCACAATTATTCAACATTAAAACAACTTAAAAATCTTTACAGTATTTCAATATTTAAAAATGGAAACATGCTACAAATCTTACTTTTGAGACATGAGTCTAGAATCATAGTAATAAGTCAAAATACAGTTAATTTATTACATTTAATTGGAATCAAAATCAGCTTAAGGTCACAAGTACTCAACGAGATGAGATTATTGGTGTAATACGCTCCACATTTTCTGTGTCAGTTTCCCTCAACATTAAATATTCTCCTTTGCAGTCCACAGCAAGTGATTGTGGATTCTAATTTTAGGAGATGGCTTTGTGCAAAATAGCTTGTATTTTTTTCATTGTTTAAGCCAGTGAGGGTATATTATCTTTATTTTCTTCAACGCCTTTCCTATGTACAAAACCTTCTTTGTGTTGCACATCAGGAAATTGCTCAATAAATGTTTCTAGGACATGTGTATGAACATATCTGTAGGGGATTTGAGATATCCTAATTCATCTTACCCTTTATTGAGATATGCTCTAAGAAAAATTAGATAATCATGTCCTTACTCCATTGTTGGAATCACACATTGCAGAGATTACAGTGAAATTTCCATCCTATCTTGAATGCAAGATAGTCGGCAACATATTTAAAGGATTGAACGGTAAAACAAATAAATATCAAATTTTAATTTGTGTAGTTCTAAGCATTTCTGTTATTCAAAATTACATATGAAGTTGTAATATGTATTTTTAATGCTCCATAAAAATCCATCGACCTTTGGCGGGTTTGAACTAATATTTAGGACCAAAAATATCAATATGTATAAAGAAAATGTTTTAAAACATTTTTGTAGATTTTTGAGAGACAATAATAATTATTATATTTGAAATATTGTTATTTTAACTGATTGTAGGCCTACACATATTAAAGTGTATCGAATATGTATCTTATTAAATAAAAATTTGGAATAAGATATATATGAACCGCTAAATAAATTCCCAAATAGAAATATGTCAAACCAAAGTTTTAGATATAATTACTTAGAAAATATGTTTTAATGTACATTGTATGTCTGATTGCCAAACCCTTCCTTCACCTCTGATAAGACGTGTATTAATCACAACTTGTGAATGCGTTGAATGCCAGGCCTCCACCGTGGTTCGGATCTCACGTTAAACTGTAGGTCCTACTTTTCATCTCACAATCACCCTACCATTACACATTAGCTTAAGTGCATATAACCCGAATGGGTAGTAAGACACGTTGCTAATAATAGTAATATTAATAAAACATTATATGTCTAAATTTGAAACAATAAAAAGAGGTGGAAGAAAAAAAATTATGTCCTTGAATAATTTTACATTATTTCTACCAAAATAACTATTTTAGGAATGAATGAAAATTAATGGCTTAAGCAGCTTCTAATATTCTTCATAGCTACATGTAATCTAATTGTTTTAGTTTAGTCATTATTAGAACTCAATTTAAAATACTCATAAACGACTAAAATACAACCGACAAGAGAATAATTAAACATTGTTGGTATGAAATTGTTTTTAAGCCATAAGTATATAACAATACAAATTATGATAAAATCAAAAATAAACCCACGTAAGTTACAATCAAACTCACAACTGTTTTTTGGAGGGGGGGGGCCCTCTGTACCAAGCATGAAACCTTTATGAAAATCTCACACTATAAGGCTGTTTTTTGGCGCTACACATATCTCAACACTTGAACGGTTGGACATATAAAGCCAAAGCTTGGGTTTCAGCCAAGTGCTAGCATGCCCTCGTTAAATAGGTTGGTAAGAATTTTGAAAAAAGATGAATAACGGAGTTTGTGAGACATTAAATTTAAGTTAACATTAAATTAAAGTTAACATTAGTTCCAGTAAACTTTTATAACTAAAGATTTTAATTATACACAAGACTTATAAACATAAAACACAATACTCTAAATATATATTTGCTATGGTAAAATACATTTTTTAAAGTGGTATAAAGATATATATAGATTAGGCAAGCTGTGCCTGTAATGTAACATGGAATGGAATGCTTGTTCACAGCAAGTATCCGGGTGCAATGAGCACACCACAAGCATCCTCTGAGTCGCTGGGGAGCCAAGCACACCACGAGCAAGCGGCGTAGTGATTTAAGTTCATTTCAAAATTTCCGAGGGTACATTACAGCAAGGATATGTCTGAATGTCTGATGAGGAAGCCGTAGCTTTAATTCTGTACAGTGGTGCTATACAATTTGTAATTATATAAAATCTACTTAAAAAGTAATGATAGCTTTGAGGATGGTGGGCCGGTGGTATAATGAATTGTGTAAAAAAAAAGTATTTGGGGAGGAGGGGGGGAGTTCTGCTTTGAAATTAATGCAAGCTACAGCACATTAGCGTACAGTAAAAAACTTTCATATGAGGTTTCCTACAGACTTTTAAAATAATTCATATCCTTAAGATCTCATAATACAATATGATTTCTATAAAACTCTATCAACTGTAAAACAGATTCTTGTGACCAGTTTTCCATGTTCATGAGTGTACATACTAGTTACTGAACTGTTCTACTAGACGACGTCCCAATTAGAATGATGAATCCCTTTGTGTTTGTTGCAACATATGGCTGGCAGAACAGCACGAATCACTCATGAGGCCGTCCCAATCACACGAATATATTGAATATATTACAGGATTGGCTCACTTAATCAGAGAAATACACAACATTAGATGTTTACAGAACAAACTCGGACAACCAATAGGCTAGGAGTGCTGACTCAGACATTAGGCAAACAAACGTCTGACTCATCATGCCCAAAATGTATTTATGGCCTTGAACAGCTTAGTGTCAAAAAGTGAGGTTTGAAGGTTGTCACACAAAATGGTGAGTTTGTTCTGCCAACTTAACTGTGATTGCTAGCCACTCCGATCACTTCACGTGGGAGAGAATTTTCTTACTGTATAATCCTAAAGAGGAGGTTAATTTAAAACTACAAGAAATAAAACCATTTTTTTGATACTTGTTTTGAAATTAGTGAGGAAAAAAAACCATACAAATAACCCTCAAGTTGCCCTGGGACAAAATCTTTTTGTTTACCAGGTATTAAATGGATTTGTGACTAACTTTCTTTAGATATTAAAAAAAATATATAGATATATATATATATATATAATGTATGCCAATTTATATTTTTATTGGTGACCTGGTGGTCTAGGGGTAGGGTGTCGGACTTCTGTGCTAGGGGTCCGGGGTTCAATCCTCGTTACCGGCACAGATTTATCTGATTACCAAACCCTTCCTTCACCTCTGACAAGACATCTTGTGAATGTGGGGAATGCCAGGCCTCCACCGTGGTTCAGATTCCACGTTAAACTGTAGGTCCTCCATTTCATCTCACAGTCACCCTACCATTACACATTAGCGTAAGTGCGTATAACCCGAACGGGTAGTAAGACGCGGTGCTAATAATAATAATAATATATTTTTATTATTTTCAATCTGCTTCAGTGGCAGAATGCACTAAGGCAGGCCCTCTTAAACTGGGGGTTACGACCCCACATAGAGTCACAAAAAATTTGGCAACAGTAAAAGGTTTCTGAACGTGCAATGACCAAAATTTATTTCAAAATCAAACACGGAATGAATCCGAAGTGTTAGTGGCAGCGCTCGCCCATGTTGCATCCCGTGACCTCACTGCAGCTTTGGTTCTGAACACAAATTGTAACATATTTATATTAAAAGATAAAAGTGAAAGTTTTACTATAAAAGTTAACATAGGGAAGAATAGTATGGGAAATAGTTATTTAGAATCGTTTACAGCTACATATGATTCTATAATTGAAAATAACCTTCCTAAAGATTTAATTGTTAGAGTTATAATTGATCAACTGAAGTGCCTGGAGACACAGTAAAAGAAATTCTCCCTTCAAATTTTGATTCTAGAAAACTAAGTTGGACTCATAAATCATACCCAATCATACCAAATCAAAAACGTCACGTAATCTGCTACTAAGAGTTTAAGGATAATTTGCTGTGTTATCAAGTGACACAAGTTTAAAACTTGAGTTTCTTAAAATGATCATTAAATGAATTTAGGCTAGGATTAGTAATGAATTCCCAACAATTTCTGAAATGGCCCTAAATCACCACATATTTATGCGAGGTGGCGTTCTCAGCATTGATGATTATAACATCAAAATATCGATCAACTCTGAAAAACATGAAGATGCTCTACATCTTGCAGTATGAAATATTCAGCCAAGATTTAATTATTTATGTAAAAATAAACAAGCACATCTAACTCATTAATAAGCAAATTTGCTTTTGTCTTTAATAAAAAAAATGGTAAAATAATTTGTATACTGGTTTCATATACTTATATACCTGGGGTGATGTATAAATTTCTCGGGTGAAAAGGTGTCACGAGTGGAAAAAGTATAAGAAGTCCTGGCTAGCAGCCGATGATAGGGGGATTGCGGTTCAAATCGCAGTCTGGTCTACTGAGGGTGGTTTTTCCTAAATATTTTCCCACTCTTTCATGTAAATGTGGGTAGATGGCCTCTAAAATGATTCCCTCCTCATCCTTACCCTGTAATTATTATATGTGTACAACCTGAACAGGTGATAAAAAGAAAAAAATATGTTGGCCAAGGCTTGCAGTGTGTTAACATGGTTATCTATACAAATTTATAAACCTCTTTCTTAACGCAAGCCAGACAAAAAATTTAAATTCCAACTCATTTTCATATCCGTGGAGAACCTTAGGAAAGTAAAATACTTCAAACACTTATACTGTTGAGAGAGAATGACAGAAATCACATAACAGCAACAGAGACTATTGGTGGAATGAAAACCCAAGATAGCGGGATGTATAACAATAATGAAGAGCATGGACCACACTGGAACAATGATAGCCAGTATTGTTGGATGAGTTGCACAATAGTATAATCTTTTAAATATTGCTTTAAAAGTGTAATCTATACATTATGTATATTTCAAAAAGATGTACCAGAACTGCTAGCTTATCATACATATATGGCTATTATATATTATACATGTGTTAAGTTATGAAAGGTTTCTTTCTTTTATATATAATTTTTTATTTGGGGTATTTGATATTCACTCTATGAACTAGCCGATATTATCGGCACAAAACTTAAAATTTAGATTTTAGAACAGATCCAACACCCAGTCCCCAGCTGTTAATTCAATACTGTAAAAGGGGAAACACAAATGTAACCAATGATAGATTTTTTGCTCATGCCAGTAATGGAACCGAGAATATTTAGTTCAGTGGGTAGACAAGCTACCTACCGAGATAAAGTGTCAAACATAATCAAATTGCAATGCAACTTTGTTAATGTGAGGCATACATCCACCTTATTTACCTATACAGATGAAAGTATCCTTTTTTCATCCATTACTATTTCCAGCCTGTGGTCAGTTTTTTATTCAAGCAATATAATTTCCACTGACTTGCTAGGCCTGTCGAAGCTTCATATGCCTTATCATCTAACCTAAGACTAGGACAGGCACAACATCCTGTCCCCAGTTGTTAATTCATCACTATGAAAGGGTAAACCCACATTTCAACAATGATACATTTTTCAGCCCTGCCAGGAATCAAATCCGGGACTCCTAGCTCAGCTATATACTTGTTTTTTAGAGGAAAATCTGTTTGTAGTTTATTGATGACTGATATTTGTAAGATTGAAATTTTTCAAAACGGGACTAGTGATATGGTTTAAAATTGGTATATGGAGATTTATTTACATTAAAATCGGATGTAAATTAATTCAAAGGAAGTTGAACAGTGGCAGATTTTTGAAAAAAAATATATTATAAATTGGCCTTTGAGATTGAGTTTAAAATAAGAATATATTTGTTATGAATATAAATGCGAGAATACTGTTACAATAGCTTAAGTTTAGCCTGTCACAAGAAGATAATATTAATAAATAAAACTTTCTCATCAGTATATCTCTTCCCGCTAAGTTTCTACTGACATCTATATGATCAACTTGTTCTCAGCTTACATGAAATATATTTTATTTTCATATTTGTAATGTTGAGCCTACTCGCGAAAACTTATGACTATAATTAATAAGATGGTGATTCACAAAACTCATAAAAAAAACAAAAAAAAAACACCTGCACAGCCGCACTTGTATAGCACTACAAGTCAGTTGGCTGGGAAGTCATGTGATCTTCGTCCACCACTCTACAAGAGCGCCAACAATGTTTAAAAAACACATTAACACTTTACTAAGGGAAAAACATTCTTCACATGTATGACTTATCTTGCATAGTTAACCTTTTTTAAAACAAGTCTTACTACCCTTTCGGTTTATACACTTACATACTAATTAGGCTAATGTTTTTAGTGATTAGGAAGGTTATATATATTTAGAGGAATTTTACCCACATTTGAGTCGAGGTAGTGTGTAAAACCATGTTGGTTATCTTTCTAGCCTTATTTCATAATTGTTTGTAGCAAACTTCTCCAGTGACCTTCAGCCAGCTGTAACGTTTACTTTGATAAGCATATCCTTTTGGATGTTTGCTATGATTATGCTCCCATTTTGCCACGAGTCTTTGAAAATCGATTTTAAGACTGAAGACATTTATAATATTTGAGGGAAAGATAGCTCTCTACTATTTAAACTATTAGGCCATACAGCCACCGATAATGATCTACATATAGTGTTAGTTTTCCTTGTTGAGATGTAATTGTTAAGGTTACGCAGATTACTTTGTGTTAATCAAAATATAAACAACACATCTGTTGATTGATATAAAAAGGTTAAGTCTTGGTTAAGACTTCAGGACAATTTTAACGTGACTGTGCCGCAGACAAGTTATAGTAACAAAATAATTATCAGAACCTCTCTTTACAAGAGACCCCTTCCTTGTCAAGATTTAATGTTCTACGACGATACATCTTAGGTGCAGTGCAAAATGGCTTCCTGAAGTGTCATAGTTGTTTAGAATAATCCTTTTTAAGGATACTTTTTGAACAGTTAGTGCATCTCTGTATAAGGATAACACAGTGCAGTGTGGCCAATTTTGACTTTAAAAATGGTTTGAACAATTTTGTTTAAACTCTATATATGAAGTGTTTATTATTAACATAATAAGAGAATATGCTTATTTTTTCTGAGAAAAACTTTTTTTTTAAATTTTGTTCCAAACTATAATATACTTTATAAGAAAGTTCATACAATTGTCTTTTACAATTTATAATTTAACTTACCACAATGAATGATTTATTAATAAAAATGGCTAAAAGATTACTTTCTAAAATCATGTAGATACTTGCTAAAGTACTAACATTTGGCCATGTTCAGCTCAGCTTTTACAAAACATTTTCATTCACAACTATTTGATGTATCACAATTGTAGGAAAAGGCAACTTAAGAAAATTACATAATTATTATGTCAGTAAAACTGAGAACTATGCTTGAATTTTATTCTAGAGTTTGGGTGATGCTGTTTAATCCACCCTAACAAATTTTAAGATTGTGATGCTGTTTAATCCACCCTAACAAATTTTAAGATTGGGATGCTGTTTAATCCACCCTAACAAATTTTAAGATTGTGATGCTGTTTAATCCACCCTAACAAATTTTAAGATTGTGATGCTGTTTAATCCACCCTAACAAATTTTAAGATTAAGAGCTCTATCATTCAGGAATTTAATTATTCTAAATCATTACTAACCCATAACTTAAACAATCCTATAGAAATACAAATCGTATTTAAAAGAAAAATAATTAGGTTGACAGAATAACTTTGTTACACTTATTCATTTAGGCTGTGCGCTGTAAAACAACATGAATCTTTAATTTAGGAAGGTGACATACAGTTGTTTTGGAAAGCAAATTAAAATCTTGGGAGAATAATATCACACAAAACATTTCTGCAGCTCTATAAAAATTAATGATATAATTACAGTATATTAAACTTTTCCTTAATCAGCAGCATCAGCAAAAATACATCGAACAAGGTTTGGAGTTTCAGTAAATTAGTTATGAACAATATATGTAATGATCAAGATTGAACAGAAATTCTAGCTTGGGAGTGCCATTAACACACTAATATATGGGGAAAAAAACATATTCCTTAATTTAGCTTTTATCTACTGCTCAATACCAGAATAATATGTACCTGCGTGTAACATTTAGGCCATTTTGATAAAAGTTAACTAAGAAACTTGCTCTCTTTGGGCTGATAGAGTATACTGAATAAGATTGTAGACATGTTTTAAGGCTTGGGTGGCTTTGTCCATAGCAGATGAAATTAACAGCAGAACCCAAAATTCTTTCAGCAATAAATAAATACATTATGTTGTTTCAAACCATCTAACTAATTCTTATATAAAGATTTAGCTACCAGCTCAGAGCAGGACCTTTGAAGGATTACTTGCATGTATTGTTTGTACCAGCTCAATATGAAATGATATTTTATTTTAACACTTCTTTATAGCTGTTCATATTATAAGCATTTGTACTAATGATGCTACTAAGTTAGGGATTAGAAAGCTTCAATTTAGAGGAAGTGTGCCCACATCTGTGTAGAGGGAGAGTGGAAAACAATATAGGAAGACCCGCCTCGGTGGCGTAGTTGGCTAATGCGCTAGTCATGTTGAGCTAAACTACTGAGGACGGGTAGATCGTGATTTGAATATCGGTTAAGGGAACTGGGTGTGGTTTTTCCTAAATGGTTTTCCACTCTCCCTCCACGCAAATGTGGGTTCACTTTCTCTTATTCAACCTTCCCAATTCCTAATCCATTAGCATAATTAGTACTTAAAGTGTATAACCCGAAAGGGTAGTAAGATGCGGTGCTAAATAATAATAATATAGGAAGACCCACCATCAGTGCACCTGACTGGGATTATAACCTCGATCTCCCTGTTATCGGTAGTCTAGTTTAACCCAAGAGTGATGGCTTAGACCATGCAGCCTACAAACCAGGTAATAGATGTATTTATTTCCATTATGTATGAGTTAGTCATCTTTGGAACACTATTAATTTCAATCTAAACTCATCAGAAAACTGGTAGGATAGTTGCAATGAAGAAGAAGAAAAATGTGACCAAGATTGTGGCAATGATTTCTTTAAGTCAACAAGAAGAGTGAAGTGTACTACAACAAACTTGTCACATGGCTGACTCACTAACCAACATTAATGTTTACCCACTTCCAGATGATCTAGGAACTTGAAATTTGGCAAACTTATAGCTTATAGCCTGTAACTGACTGGAAAATTCCAAAAAATTAGAAACATTTTTTTAACCCACCCCTGAAAAAAATTTCAAAATGCCGCCAGAGCAACTCACAAGTCGGCGTGGGCCTTTCTGTGGAGGTCTCTTGTGGCTAAACGGTGTAAATGGGAAATAAAACAAATTCTTCTGAATGTATTTACATTCATTCACATATCTGTGTATAATTTGTCTAAAAGGATTTTTGAAATTTATCAAAAACTTTTGTACATTGAAAATTGAGCACTAACAGTGCATTAGAATGTGTTTATAGACTGCTCTTGTCGAGTGGATTTTGGGATAAAACTTATAATACTCACTACACAGCACAACATGAGAACTCCTATTTTTTTAAGCATTCACCTAAATTAATCCAATATTATTTTGCATTAATTTTTATAAAAATAAAATTTGCAATAGTATAATAATAAACAAACATTTCCTTCAATAATCAACTTATTTTCATGTGGCAACTACTATAATTTAGCTTAAGTAAAATAATTTCCTGAAGTAGTTCATGTTACACACTGTGATTTATTAAATTACTGTCTTTACTTTCTATAAATGTCTCAAATAGTTGTGTGGGTGGCATTCACTATACTATTGCAACTGTGGTTTTCAATATTTCACACAGTTGTCTCAAATACATTTATTAGTCACACTATAACTGAGAAAGTTCAGATCCTTGTCCATTATAGTAATATTTTGGGTGTCACAAACTTAGGAGAATGAGACCAGTGCACTGCAATCACTTTTACTGGTTTAACATGTCAGAATAATTCATTCAGCCTTAACTTACAACTGAAGTCTGCATATGACCTTGGATTCCTTGACTTTGCCTGATTTTTCACTATAAAGTCACCAGGGCCATGCCAAAACATTAAAAATATAGTAAACATTTATTGAGCAATAGGACTGAGTCAGCCCATGACTCACAAACTAACCTACAGCTTACTCATCCTAGTATATAACCCTAGAATCAAGGATTATAATATTAGGACATATATTTAGGCACCTGTACTTGTGATCAAAAGGGAGTGGTTGTCTTAGAGTTGACTTTGCTGATAAAAGAAAGAAAAAAAAACCATTTTCACTACAAAGTATAGTTTCCCACACTCTTCCCCACAAATGCGGGTAGATTATCTTTTAACATTTCCTTCCTCATCCCTATCTCATTAAAGTAGTTATCATACACGCATATACCCTGAACCGGCAGTAAGACATCGTTATAAATATTTATAACAAACAAATAACGAGTAGATAAAGTATACCACCACCAAAATTAGCTTCTCAGTCCAAAACTTCACTTTAAACCGGTCATTTTTCAAGACAAACTTGGTATTTGCATACATATACCGCTTGATTAGTAAGGATTTTGTAAATGAAGGTGAAATTCCTAAACCAGTAAAAATATAAGCTCTACAAATAGGATGCTTTGTCATTGAGGTACTTCAATCTATTTGACGACGACGACTCTAAAATGTGTAATTGAATTTTTTTAAATATATAATAAATAAATGTAGACAACACAGACAATTTATTGCCACTTGTAAAGTACCTTATACTCAAGTTACAATGATTCATATTTTGGTGTGATACAATCCCAAGCGTACAATGATTTTTCTACTAAATTTAACTATGAGAAATTAAACAAGAAATACAAAAATAATGCGTAAAATAAATATAAGTACTATTGATTATAGTAATATATTTTTAGTTAATAGCTTTAATCACAAGGCTGCCAAAGGTTTTAAAAAGATTTATAGGTAATAAATGTTTGCACTTGTAATTTATACAATCACAAATGAAGGGGCTCAGAGGTTAAATTATAAAAATAATATTCTCAATAGCATGTTTACATGTAGCATAAAATAAAGTTGATAAAGGTCATTATATACAAGTCTCAGTTGAATATGTTTTATGGGGATGGACAAGCACCAAATATTCCACAAAAATTGCCATTTTCCAAACAAAAAATTATCTAGGCACCAGTGTTATCAAAATGTTATAGCTAATTAGTACATTTTTACAAGGTGTCTATCAGTTGAGTGTTTTGAAATTCAAGTATATTTCCCACACACACACACACACACACACACACACACACACACACACACACACGNCACACACACACACACACACACACACACACACACACACACACATATATATATATATGTATACTCTTATTTTGGTTGAAAAAAAGAGTTTATAAAATTCAAACTTTTTTTTGCATCAAACATTGACAACATTTTACTGTATTATTTTATAATACTGGAAATTGATAAAACTAAAGAAAAGGGGAAACTAAACTAATAAAAGTAAATTTGATGAAGAAAGTCCACCCTGGGAAAGAGGAAAAATATGGGAGGAATCCAATGCACGAAAGTGACTTCTTCCTTTATTCGGTCTTCTATAGAGGATGGAAGGAAGAAGATGTCACCTTTGTGTATTGGACTCTTCCCATATTTTTCCTCTTTCCCTAGATGGGCTTTCTTCATCAAATTCACTCTTATTAGTTTAGTTTCCCTTTTTCCTTAGTTGTATCAATTTCCATTATTATAAAATTATTTAGCCATTGGGCCAACTCATTTTTTAAACATTTCACTATATTATTGATGTTATTTTATAGATATTGATAATGTCTAACAAAAGTGACAGCTGTAGATAGTATGACTTGATGCATGAATTAATTTTTTTAAGTAACTACCAGATATCGTTCTTCCTACCAAAATCGGTGTATATTACATTTGTATGAATGGCCTCCAACACTAGTACCCATAACAGCCAATCTTTTCCAAGTAATATTTTTTAATAATTAATTTTCTTAACAAATACAAAGTAAGACAGAATCTTCTAATGAACAACAATGGTCTTAATATAACCATCTCAAATTAGGAATTATAAGGTCCTGCCTGACAAGACAATTTTAATATCTTGTTTATATTAGTTCAAGGGACTTAACAAAGGTCTTGAGGTTTAAGTCGAAGAAAAATAGTATCTAAATGATATGGAACAAACAAAGAAAAATAATATCTAAATGGTATGAAACAAAACCTTATATTAACTTGAAAAGACTACAACTCGGTGAAGCTTTTTAGTTAGCATATGGATAGATTTAAGAGGGTTAGTATTTTTCCCACTAACTGAATCAAAATTAAAAGTATAGTCCAGTAATTATTTCCAGTATGAAAAATAAAAACAAGTATATTTCAAGTGTTTCCAGTATTAAAAGCCACCCTGTTTTAGTACTAATCAAAAACTTCAGAAGCACATATTTCTTAAACATTAAGACAGCTACCAAAATTTCTCATATATGATTCCATTCAATAACAATACTAAACACGCAGCACATTATATATTTTTATAACCTGTAAAAAAGATGAACCTGAAGAAAACACATGCACACCTACACATGTACTCACAATACACCTAAGTAGACAGACTTAAAATAGCCACAAATATGGAATATATAAGCCAAATAGAGTTCTAGATGGTGAGAAGAAAAGTTTAGAATCATTGTTTAATCTAAGAAGGCATGAATTCTACTATGTTGTTAAAAAACTAAAATAATGAGGAATTAGAAATAGAGCTGAAAAATATATTTTATAAGAGAAGATAAGAACTAAAAGTTTCACTCAAGGCAACGAGTTCCTTAAAGCTTAACTCGGTTATATGTGGTTTTTCCTTGTATAAATGACTTATTACTAAATACTGCATCACATTTAATTAAATTTGTTGACAATTTTCTCCTTAGTAATCAAAAATGTTGCATAATTAAACTATAATAGCACAGAACAAGCTGGAAACTTATAGCAGCATATAGCCCCAAGGGGTAGTTAAAACGCGGTGCTAAAAAAACTTACTTAGCTAAAGTTAAATGCAACTAAAAATTAATGTTATTTTACCACAGAGTAAAAATAGTAAAATACATACTAATACAATGTTGTAATAAATAAAAATAATCATACACAACTTTTAGGTGTAGCTAGAGCTGAAATCTAAATTGAAATAGCTACACGGATAAATTTAGAAAAAAACATTTCTTCTCTTTTTTAACAACTGAAAAGCTTTGTGGCTTAAACATCCTTAAAATAGAATAAACCTTCTACAGTGGCATTATACATGATATGGTACTGTATAATTATTCAAGTCATTGATTTCAAGTCAATGCAGCATTACAATAAAATGCTGCATGCTTGTTGAGTGGATCATAAGAAAATAGAAAAATAGTTAATATTAATTATTATGTGTATTCAACATAATAATGGATTTTTTAATGCATTTCAAAAAATACCTTGGTTATTTTGGTATAATAATACAACTCCTCGTTCCCCAAACAAGTTCAGTCCCTTTTTTTGAATTTATAGGAGAGCTAAACAAACATTAGGAACCAAACATCTGTGAATGTGTACTTTATTCATATTTAACACCACTCGGAAGACCAAGTGTGTATGCTTTGAACAATTAATTATCAAATTGAAATAAAACATTCTAAGAAGTTTGGTGGCTAGTTTTTTGAGATCTCCCAGAAATTTTAAAAAGTGGATTAAACTGGTTTTGAGTAGAAGCTCTTCAATGTGATTTAACTTAGATGGATGAACGCGCGCAGACACACACACATGCACACATACACACAATCAAATACACAAATGACAACATAATTAAAAACCAACTTTTTATCAGTACAACATATTATTAAAAAAAAGTCTTCATGAAATAAGGTTGAAATAAATCATTTTTAAAACTCAATGATATAAATGTATAAACTAATAATAAAGCTTGTGTCTAGGCCTAAGCGGAATGTAGTACAAGTATAAATTTGTTGCGTCAAATTTTGTTTTAGTAACTCCATGTCAACATTTTCTATAGTGTGTGTGTTATTGGTAGCCAAGAAATTACCGTCTAATTCAAATCAGCTTAGGCCTACTAACCAAATATTAAGATTTTGTTTTTTATAAGATTACTTTAAAAATAAAATTTCAAAATTACAGTAAATAAATCATGAAATGTATAAAAGAGAAACAATCTCTAATAAAAACTAGTAAATACATTTTTAAAAACTAATTTTTAATGTGCAAGTTCCAAGAGTAAGAAATATTTGTAAACAAATGGTAAAATACAAAATATAGTCTTTTAGGATAAACACCAAATAAAAAGCTTTCCTCAAGACCCAAAATAAAAATGTAAGACATACAATAAATAGAAGTGCTATCTTATGTTGATTTACATTAGTTATTTTTCATATTACACTAAAGAAATAGGGATTATGACAGAATTTAGAGGAAATGTACCCTCTTTTGTGCAAAGAGTAAGAAATGATTAGGGGAAAACTAATCAATGTTTGCCAAATGAAAATTATAGTTCATCGAGTGAAAGTATAAAAAATAATGTGTACACAGCATTTTAATCCTAACAGTATTCATTTAAATAAGTTCAATGTGGTACTATGTATAAATTAACTTGCCTTTACTATGCAATTACATCCCCTTAAGATCTTGGTCAATAGTTGATTTTGCAGATTGTAAACATTCAACTAGGAAAAGATTAGAAAAATGCATCTCTGAGCCCCTCAAATTTATTTAACTTAATAGCATATCGGTAATATATTAAAACAATATATATTATTCATATTCTTAATTTTTTAGGCCATAAGGCACTAAATTGATTTTTAAAATGATAGTTTTAATTTATGTTGACAGTTTAAATCACAACAGCTAAGTTATATCCCATAATATATTATCGAAGTTAAGAAAACACAACCAATACATTTCATAGTGAAAATTCATTAAGTTTATCATGTTATATTTCATTCACGGTAGGAATTACTCTCTCAAAGGTCTTTTTTTCTACCAATATCCTACAATATAGTAGATTTATGGTAGGGAAAAAGACCTTTCAGAAGTCAATTGCTACCGTGAATGGATTATAAGTAGGCTTAAATTATAAGGAAATCAACTTAAATATAGGTACAACCTTTAACATGAAGCACTTATAAATGTCCGTTAACTCAAAGAACAAAAACGGCCTCATGAATAAATGGCAAACAAAGAATAATAAATCTTGAAATTTGGATAAGAATTTCGATTTTAAGCTTGATCATAAAAAGTTTCCATTTGACCCTTAACAATTTAAAATCACACTAGTTACACCTTTGCTATCACTTAATGATAACTCAATAATTAATAAACCAATATTTAATATTTCACAAACTTATAAAAGCTGTGAAAGTAAATAAATAGGTAGGCCTATTTAAAAATGTTAACACAACCCTTTGAAACTATAACTTACAGAGTAAGGAATACTTTTTAAGTCTTAATAACTAGGCCCCCCAAAAAATGGTAGGAACTCCTATTTTAACAAAATAGGCACAATGATTCTTAACTTAGCATAGATTTAAAGAATAATGTAAACTAGTATGTTTTTTTAATCTACTTAGGTATTGTGTAAATATTGACATCATTTGCATACCTAGAAGGAATGCTATGATAGATCAACAGATTAATTAAAACAAATCTTTGACACATCTCAGGATTACTTAAAATAGAATTAGACAAACTTGGATTTCAACTTTTGCAGTAACAAATATTAACAGATAGGCTCTACCATGTCACAATATTCGATTTTAAAATATTACAAAATTATATTCAATAAACAACTCAAAGTATGAAAATATTTGAAAGATAAAATGGCCTAAATACTTATTAAACTAAAAATGGTTTGCAGCATTAGGGACAGTCCCTATGTTTTAAACTTTATAAACAGTTTAAGAATAGCAAGTTTTACTAGAACCAGAATATAACTTAAAAATTTAGGGAGCCACCTAGGAATAATTTTATGTGTCATATGAGAAGATTCCCAAATTCAACTAGGTGGAAAGGAGAAATTTTAACACCAACATTTCAAGATAGGTACTTGAAAGAAAATATATTTTATGATTATTATTTGACAATCCAAAAGGCAACTAACTAATATTTACTTTTTTTAAAAAAAAGCCACTTAAACATTTCCATTTGCAAATTATTTTGTATTTAGTGACACCAAAGGATTAACAGTTAGGCTACTAGCAATCTTTAAAGCAACACTTAAGCAGTCTTTAAAATGTAACCAACAACCCAATTTTACTTTAGCATGTTGGCATCTTAACTATAATAGTAAGGTGAATTAAAAAAATTCACAACCAATATAATTTAACCAAGAATATTGGGAGAATCTTTAGATAAAGGGAGTCAAAGTATTTTGCTATATCATATACTTAACCAAAAAGAAATATAATTTAAAGATAATTACATTATTTTTGCAGTCAGGGCTCCAAACACCTCTAGTTTATGAGTTTATTTTAGTTTTATTTCTTATGCAAAACAAAAAACATTGATCAAAAAAAGTACCTACCACATACTTCCAGGACAGCGATAAGTTTAAAATAATAACTATGACTGCAAGGTGTAACAAAAACAAAACCATGCCACTCTTAGACAAGCTTCTATTGTGAAGTAATGTGGGTAATGGTGCTTGATCGGGTAGGACCATTTAAGTGTGATGACTAAGTACCTAGTTAAGACCAAGGCTGTGGACTTTCATGTCTAGTAACAGGTACAGTTGACGCTCAATCTCTAGAATAAAATTACAGCTTAACCCCTGGTTTTCCTGGAGAGAAAAATTCTCAATTTTTTAAAATGGGTTTTCCTCATGTTGTAAAACTTTGAACAAATGGTTCTGAAATTAAAATATTTAAAAGGTGTGTTTAACACGCCACTGAATTTTAGTACTTGAAAAGTATTGTTGTAAAGTATTTCTACTCAATACCAAGGTCATTAGATTGAGTCCTAGACAATTCATACCAACTACAACCTTAATTATGTCTTAAAACACTTAAATTATTTCAAAATTATTCTTAGTTTCAAAAAATCTAACCATCTCATAATGGAAGACTTCACCACAATACACCACAGATAAGGACGCCTCCCTTCCCGTCAAAAGAAAAAAATATATGATACAACAATAATCTAGATCAGCCACAAGGTGAAAGAAGACAAGTTTTTTTTATCACCGCGTTTTACTACCCGTTCGGATTATATGTCTATGCACTAATTACACTAATGTGTTAGGGATTAGGAAGGTTTAATTTAGAGGAAGTGAATTTGCATGGAGGAAGAGTGGAAAACCATTAAGGAAAAATCTCCATCAGTGCACCTGGCCGGGATTGAACCCCGATCTTCCCGTCTTCAGCCATCTAGTCTAACACGAGAGTAATATGTTAGACGTGGCCACCAAAGCAGGTGAGAAGACAAGTTTACAGTAGTATGTAAACAAGTATGAGACACCCAGCGGCAGCAGAACCTTTTTCGTAAAGGCTTGGGGAGGGAGAAGTTTGAAAAAATAATTGTCTCTTAAGTCTAATGGGAGGTCCGAGGATTCAAGGTTTGAAAAGTGAATGACCCTAGAAGCTATTTTGAGGTCTACTTCTGAAAACATTTTGAAAATTAAACTCCGCTAGGTGACCTGGCGATTTAGGGGTAAGGTGTCGTCAGACTTCTGTGCTGGAGGTCCGGGGTTCAATCCTCGGTCCTGGCACAGACTTATCTGATTACCAAACCCTTCCTTCACCTCTGACAAGATTTGTATTAATCACAACTTGTGAATGTGTGGAATGCCAGGCCTCCAACGTGGTTCGGATTCCACGTTAAACTGTAGGTCCTCCATTTCCTCTCACAATCACCCTACCATTACACATTAGCGTAAGTGCGTATAGCCCGAACGGGTAGTAAGACGCGGTGCTAATAATAAAAAAAAACCTCTCCAAGGCTTTCTCAGGGTTCCCTCCTCCCCTGCTGGACACACAGAATACAAGCGAATTCATGATTTTCCCAAACATTGGCCTTTCTGAGGAAGAACCAAGATATATGTGAGCCTGGGGCAAATAACTAATGTCTCCAGCTCTCACCCACTCAGTAATACTATATCCATAATATGGTAACAAATTTGACCATCCAAAGATATAAAAGATAGGCTACTTAAATTAGAGTGATAAGTCCTCGCTGGCTGATGTTCTAAGCAGTGTGCATTGATAACTAAGATATGAAATATGTTAGGAAATCATAAATTTAAAAAATGCAATAACTTAGCTAATGTGAGAGAGAAAGGGTCAATAAGTTATTTCTTAATCAAGTTAAGTCAAAGAGGAAGCTGTTAGGAGTTAAGAGCAAGAAAAGAAGCAGGCCTTAACTTCAGCCAAATAAATATATTTTTGTGATTTTAGTCACATAAGAGAAATCAGTTCAACTGTGTAGATTAATGAAGGTAATATTCCGCCAAGCTAACAAAGGCGCCTTGGGCTGGTGCTCCTCTTGCTCCCTTGTATAAGCTCTTACAATAGGCTTGATGACAGAGCCTAAGTCCATTCCAGACTACTATATAGATAGTTGTGGTGAATTATGTCTAGGATTTGTCTATAAAGTTAAATGTTGTATTAAGAGATCTGGTATTAACGAGGATATAGTTTAGTTTAATGGCATCACAATAGACCTAGCTCTACTACGTTAAGAATGTGGAATATAATTCTAGTGGGCCTTCCCGATAGTCAATTTTTGTCTTGGAAGATTTATTTTAGTACAAACTTATAATGCATATTTAAAAAAAAAATAGAGCCTTCATAAAGTATTGGCAGTTTCGTAAAAATATAGGCCTACCAGTACATATATATATTGTATTTTGCAGAACAGTTGTATTGCAATGCAATTTAAGATGAAATAATATGTTTTAATGACAAGGATGAAACTGGCAATCTTAAATAAAGAGGCCTATCTGTGATTAAAAAAACCTCAAGCACAGAAACCTGAACTCATACCCAGATCACACTTTAAAATTCAGATTTTTGAGCCCTGACTGCAGCACATTTTAAGTCCTAAAGAAATACATAGCATTTTAATATTTCAAGAAAACAAAGGTAACGTTTAAGCACATTATCATATAACACATTGTATTTTATTTAAGATATCAATCATTAAAAATGAAACACTAACATTTTTTTCACAGGGAAACGGCAAATCAAATGATATTATTATACATCTTGCAACATTTGGACAACACACCAAAATCTAAGTCCAGGCGTACACATACTACAAGACAAACAAGGTTTGATCCATGAACCCTTATACTATACTACAAAAGTAAAAATGTTTATTTGGGAAAATTAATTTAGATTATAATTTATTAGCAAATGGAACAGTAGCAAGGTTAGATAAAGTCAGCCAAGTAATGAATGTAGGTACCTACTAAAGGTTAGGTTAGGTTGCTCAAGTAGAGGCCTACATTATTAAATCTTAAAATCGGTTTTGTTTTATTTTGATTTAATATTTGAATTCTGGTGGGTGTATCGGTTTGGACTTTCAATTTGGTGCTAATAGAGCCTTGTGTGATTTGGCTAGATGTAAAATTAGTGGATGTGCAAGCGGGTTTTCGATAGAAAAGTATAATCTAGTCAATCACAAGAAATTTATCTGATGCAAAAGCGAGCGAAGTGTGGTCACTGTAGACAATTATTTTGCATTAATCAGCCGGACGTAGCTTCAGTCATGAAATTAAACAGATTTTTCAATATTTTGTTCCTGCGTCACCTAGGTGAATTTTCTCCTTATAAAAGAGTTTTTTTTAATACTCTTAGATTTATTATCACTTGATTCCCCGTATTTTGTGAAAGTAATGGTAGTAACTTAATTTTGTGATTTTTGGGTTTTTAAAAAATGGTCTAAATGATACAGTTAAATTGAGTTTCATACCTGACAAAAGTTTAACATTAAAAATAAATTTAAGAAAAATCAAAGCAATTTTATATCCTACCTGCTGACTTTTCAAATTATGGCAAACTTTATTGCTTTTACAAAAAGATAAGATACTGCAGAGCTTAAATTATAATAAAAATTTAATTGAGACATTTTTAAAATTCTGAAAATTTGGAACGATAACTATATAAATTTGGTCATGAGGCTACTGAATGGAACAACCATGCTTATGGCCATTTTTGATCTTAAGGCGAGATTTTGGACGGTATTTCTCAAGATAAGCCAGTTGTTTAGCATTGATAGCTCCTCTGCGCTTCTGACGGATGAAGTCAACAGCATCTTCATATTTCATGCCCAACTCAATGAGAGCTAGAGCCACCATAACAGGGGCACGCCCTAAACCGGCAATACAGTGAACTGCAATGCAAGATTCAGGAGTTTCGCGAAAACGTCTCTTCAAGATCTCAAACCATTGCTCTACAACTCTGGATGGAGGTGGTGTGCCATCATCAAACTCCAGATCAGTAACTGCTATACCTTCTTTGTTGAGCTCTTCAGTCTTGTAGCTAGGCTTACATACACGTACTACATCCAATACATTGTGTTTCTTCAACTCCAAGATGTAAGCGGATATATTTTGATCAGTTGGACGATCAGTGATCAGGAATTTCATATTTTTATATTCAATCTCACAAGGAGCAGGCCGTAGATCTTTCAAGCGCATGTTGCTGGATCCCGAAGACATTTCCCAACAAAAAATTGCCAAAAAAAATTAAAAAATATTTCAGCACTGATTTTAACTATGCATAAACAAATGAAGGCTTAAATAAAGTTTACCTACACAGAATATAAAATTGTAGTGATGGGATTAATTTGAAAGTGATGACTGAAAATGAAATTTTGGATCGGACTTCAAATGACAAGGATAATAAAACACTTTCCAAAGCCACACTATGGAAGATATTAAAATGTTTGCATTGGGTTTGCAGGAAGAAGGTTGTTTTGCTCGCTGTTGCTAAAAGTAGGATATGGCAAGCTTTCAAGAGGCCTGTGTAGTTTCCGTTTGACTGCAAGTACAAAAAAACAGGTTGTCAAATTAAATTTCAAGCTGGTCTTTACAAGCACAGAGCATTGGTAGACATCTACTTTACACCCACAGCCCCTCTTCACACTTAATTACAACAAACCAAACGACTATCTTTTACAACCTGCACCACTTCACCCCATCCGAAAGTATAAATCACTTCCGAATGATTTTCGAATATAAAATTCCACCTTACACAGCTATCCAGATGATGAAATGGTAGCCTACAAATAATGCGTGCAACAAAATGTTTATGTGTGCTGCGCTTGACAATATTCTCCACTGTCTAACAAGAACTCCATATGCGTCGAAACAATCACTCCAAGAAACTGTTGCTTATGCCAGGTTAACACCGATCGGATTTGAAAAGGACGATCAAATACCGTGTAGTCGACCAACCGACGCCTAAAGCTTGCACAAGAATTCATTAGACGTAACCACACCTTAAAAAACAGACATTGGAAGCTCCGATTAGTCAAATTGTTGAACCAAAAAAGTTTAATGCACACACTAATCAAGAACGGAATAAATTTAGTGAAAATGTTGCCAAGAGCTATTAAACAAATTTCTTCTCTTGTTACAAGTTAACGACATATATGGCCTTCACGTTCGTTCTCATTAGTGACAAAAGAAGAACTAGAGAAAGCAGTTATGTCCTAAAAAGAATTTTATTTACCGGTCAGAAAAACAGAAAGTCCCTTTACTTCCGTTAACTGTATACGGTATCAACTATTAAATGTACCTTGCGTTGGTCGCGAAATAAAAAATATTCCACTCATGATAGCTAGGTTGGAAATAAAACGGACATTGAGGGTGTCCAAATATTATGTAAGAACAATTTTGGCACCTTCCCCCTTTGTAGTAAAAATAAACAAAGGCCCGAACCCCTTTACCCACCATTCTTGTGTTGTATTTGTTGACTTTTTTTTTGTAATTTATTCACAGGGACCATTATTTTGAATGCAACTACTAAATTGCTAGTAATTATTGATATAGAGTTGTGAATTAACTATATGGAATAATTGATAATAAATACGGTTGCAAACTGAATTTAAATTTATTGTACTAAACAGGTAATTTTTTTAAAAAAAAGTTATAAAATTATAAAACAAATTTGTTCATAAAGTCATATGTATTGTACATATTTATGATATTTAGACATTTATCACATTAATATACACTGATATATATATTAATATATTATACTAGATTCGCAAAAATATTAAAGTATCGTCCAAATGTCTCATCGACTTACTATGCGTAAAAGAGAGGGAAAATACTCGAAGGTTTCCTTCCTTATAAAACATTGGTGTGCAAACAAACGCTCCAAAATTTAATTTAAGCCACAAATGCTCATCTAGTCATATTATATTTATCACTGGTTCTTCCAAAAAATGATAACGTCACTTTAATCATCACAATCATTTTAATCTTTTAAATAGATACTCTTTGAAAGTAATTTTCCTCTAGAAGCTATCTGAAGTGTTTTTATGGCAACATAACACCATAGCCACCAAAGGCTAGAAAAAATTATAAATATTAAACATCTCTAGAAGCTATCTGAAGTGTTTTTTTTTACTGCAGCACAACATCATAACTGCGGAAGGATAGAAATAAAATTTGTAAATATTAAACACCACTAGAAGCTCTCTGAAGTGATTTTTATGGTAGCACAGCCCACTAATTTGTACTTGTTCCTTAATTTTGATATTGTTTGAACCATAAATAAAGCCATATATATTTTGTTCATTAAATTTCGGGGGATTTAGACTCCCCACCTGACTATGGCCTATTTAAATTATGGTTTTAAAATATGTACACTATAATGACAACACATAATTGCTTTTTCATGATAGCAGTTATATTAAGGCTCCTAAAACACAATGTGTAATTTCGAATATTTTATTCCTACAGCTGGATATATTATGAACTTATTTTGAGCTGTTTTTTTTTTGTTCTGTTTGCAATGAACGGCACAAGCAAGTGGCAATGATATTAATAATAATAGATCTCATTGTTTAAAAATGTTCAGTTTTGTTAGCACTACAAACTATGACGCACGCAGGGTTGACTATTTATTCGTAGCTAAGAAGGAATAGATAGTTTGTTTCATTCGTATACTCTGCTTTTGGTGACTATAAAATAAAAACTATCGAATGATAGTCGGTTGGTATGTGTGTGTGTATATATATTATATATATGTGAATGATTTCGTAAATGAAGTAGTAGGACCTTGCATAGAAAAAAAAATCAATCTGAAGCAATAACCAGGCTGATTCAAAATAATACATATATTATCTCCCCACCCCTCTTGTTTTTTTCCCTTCAAACATTGAGTCGCTTAACAACTGCAGAGATTTCCCCATCAAGATAAAGTATTTTATTCTAAACACCAATGAATGACATGTGTAACGTACTGCCCGTATTGTCATCTGTGGTTGAGAACTAGCCCCACGTTGTTGCGCCAATTGTAACGTACTTATTGGAACTGCCCCGCGTTGTGACGTCATTTGTGACATACTAAAGTTGGATGCCCCTTATCTAGACGTCATTTGTTACGTTCTGCCTGAATGCCTTCACGTTGGGCACCATTGTAATGTACTAACTTCACTTTG
>CABFOV010005090.1:0-28611 GCA_902141375.1 Timema poppense
ACTCGATACTCGATTGTACGCGCCTACTAGGACAGCAGCTAAATACTAACAGTGAAAAATCACTGGTATAAATCACCGATATGTTAAAATCACAGTCACTGTATTCACTGATATCGTAAAATCACTGTTTTTCCCATCTCTACTATAGACCAGATGGCAGATATATCAATACTTAACAATATTATAATAAAAGTTCTTACAAATAAATACTCTTCCATTGGTAGTTAGTGATCCAGCTTTTTTTTTCTGGAAAATTTGCCGGAAACATTCTATCTCGAGCTAATGAAAACAACTTTAAAAGCTCGAAGGAGGATAAGGAAGTTTTTCCTTCCTTTCTACAAATTAATACGTTGAGTTTCCTTTAACACCGGGCTCGGCAACCTTTTTGGGTCCTCATCGACTTAAAAACCCAAAGGTCACGTGATCATCTATACTTATATTTATTCCTTAAATTCAAATTTTCACAAATACTTATGTTTCCACTTTTATAGAAAAATTTAATAAATAAAATGTACACCTTCATATTAAACTATTTAAATGTCTTATAACACTACCCATTAGGGCCGAACAAGGTAATTTTGGTCACAATCAAATGTTATTTGAAAGTACTTTATGTATTTGCGAGTTTATAAGACAAAGATCGACTTTCAATGACGATGTAGTTTTCTTACGCGATCGACTGAAAGCTATCGCGAGATCGACCCGTTGTCGACTCCGCTCTAGTCCAGCTTTATAATTAACTTTCATATTAAGTCGTTAATAACTCAGTATCCACACTGGTGGCCATGTAGTCCAAGCGTCGGGCTCTTTTAAAGTTGTTTCCCGGTGACGGGGAATCGTAGTTTTAATCCTGGCTGTGTTTACTGGGGTAATTTCTTAAATCATAAATGCACCCCTTTCCCCCCATGTAAATGAAGATACATTCATTTCCTTTCAATTCTTTATTCATAAAATCCCATCCAATTAATTTATTAAAATGCAGTTAACATGAATGGTTACCAAAAAATCTGCGTATTGAACCTACTGTATTTATTTCCATTGCTTCTTAGGTCCGTATTAATCCGGCTTATCCGCATATTTTCATGTATTAGCTAGGGGTGGGGAGCGTAGAATTTATATTTTAAAAAATGTCTGATATTGCGTGGGTATATAGTGAAAAACCAGCCTCACTAAGCCCAGCCGAGATCTGAATTCCAACCTTTTCGTCACTGGCAAACCACACCAGATGATAATAACACTTAGTCCCCATGCCCACCGATGTTTTGAACGTGTTGTTATTACAAATGTTGGAATAATCAAATTTTAATGCCGAGCTGCAAGCAGTGCTTGTTGATACCCACTAATGATTGTTTGACCGTGAATAATTGCGTGATTCACTTGTTGGCGGTGTTGGTACTCTGTAACGTGACTCAACCCACTGCGATACCACATTACTCATAAGAACGTGCGCGTTTTATTCTACATGTCATAGTTTTTGATTTAAGACTATTCAACTATAGTCAGACACAAAAGTAAAAGGGTTTTTTTTTGTGTGAGGGTGATGGGATACGGGTTATTTGAGATTCTATTTTTTATAATGACATAGCGAGAGCTTGTAAATAAAGTAAATGTCATACATTAAAAAAAATCAAACTTGACCGAAAAAAGTTAATTTAATTACTTTGAAACGTTTAAATGTATTCTTTTTCCATTTTAAAGTTTCACAAAGTGTTATTTCCCTCACTTAACGTCAGAGTCTCCAACATTTAAGCTCAAAACGAATAGCGGATTGTCGATAATTCTACTAAGATTATTGTTAAAATACAAGCGTTTTTAGACCTTAAATTATCTGTATTTTGCTAGGGAACGACAACACACAAAACGAAAAGACCCCACAAAATACACGAAAGCTGGAAACTCAAGACAAAGCACATTTAAAAAAAAATATATATATATATATATTCCCTCAGATAAAATAATATATTCTTGTAACACTAGTGACTCTCGGCGCAGATGTGGAGAGTTACAGACCTTTTCTTGAACTTCACACGGTGATTTCAATTAGGTATAGTTAGGAAAACCTGAAAATTCTGTAGTATTTAGAACTGGAATTAAAAAAAGAATATAGCATAGAATCCTGTGTTTAGGGTGTTGCGTTTTTGGATGAACGAATGCGTACATTTATCACAAAAAGGTTAATGAATCAAATAGCCCAAGCTATCATTTATGCATTCTAGTGAGGATAACACCATTTAGATATCATATTCTGAAAATTGAAAAATGATTCCCGTGTCCAGGTGTCATTTTTCAAGTTTTCAGAATATGATAACAAAAAGGTTAATTATAATAAAGTTTTTAGGCCATTAAAACAATCCTCCATCATTTAATACTGTTCTGTTGTGGCCCTATTAATAAATGAATTTATTTGTTTGTAGAAGGCTATATCTATGTTTCAAACCATTTAGGTTGATCTCAAAACGGCGACATTTTGTGTGAAACGTCGCCGAAAAGGAGCTAATTTTGTCTTTTAATTAATTACTTTAAAATTATAAAACAAAAATTGCAAGATTGTTAATCCTTATGGACATTTTTCTGCATGTTTTCGTGAACCATATTTTAAAATAACCTGAAATTTATCTACGTCTGCCACAAGGCCCAACCAAGCCGAATATTTCAGGGGGTTGGGGTATAGCCGCTCAACTTGCAAAGGATGGAAAATAAAACAAAAAATAAACGTTTGGAGTGTTTTTTAATTCTAACTTAGGGCAGAGATTTAAACCTCGAAAATGTGATTTATTTTTCTATAATTTTAACTTGGGGAAGAGATCTAAACATTGGAAATGCGATTTATTTTTCAATCATTTAGAAATTTACACAGTGACCTCTCCCTTAAAGTACAAACATTTGCATCACTAAGCACTTCTTAAGTTAAGGTATGTTTGGTCTAGGTGATTTTAGAGCTGATTTAGTATTTCTTCAATAGAACCGGAGGTTTAAAAAATTAGTGCTTGCATAAAGGTAAGACCACCCCAACCTACATAGTCAAAAATTATATCCCATTCACTTTAGACTAATGCATTTTCAACCTGACCGACAAAATTTGACGCACACACGCTGTTTCTTTTTCGGATTCATCGTGAAAATCGCTGCAGGCTATGTACACAACTAAAAAGAAAATGTGAAAAATCAGCACGGTCACTTAGATGCATGAAACTTGGTACATACATGCTAGTGTTAGCGTCTAAAGTTGCATAGTGCTACTACAACTGCTGGCCAGATGGCAGCACCAGTCTGGAATTTTTTCTATATCACCTCGTAATGCTTTTTCAACCAGAGCAAATATAGTGAAGACCGGGTATCAAATCTATGACATACAGAGGTACCATATTTAAAAGGAAGGCCAATGGCCATGAGGAGGGGAGTAGGGGTTATTTGTACCCTCAGTAGTTTTCCAGCTCTTCCAACGACTCTGTATATTGTCAGATACAGATAGGAAGAAAATTTCTTTGCTGCTACAAAAGCTATTACCACTATTTTCATATAGTCATACATCAAGTCATATGACATGTAGATGCCATTTTGTATAGACAATATTAATCTTAATTCAGATATAATAATAATAATAATAATAATAATAATAGAATAAAAACTATCCATTGTAACCACAATAAAATATGTTTGGGTTTGCTAAAAAGGTTTTTCCTTTCAAAAAAATTGCAGACTAAATGGTTTTGTCTGACTACTGGAACTCATATTAATAGCTTATGAATCACAATATAGCATTTGGGATTGATATACAAATATTAACTAATCATCACTAATCCAAGCTACATTACACATTAAGCTAACAAAACTCTGAATTTACCCTTCACTGCATTATAATTACTATAACATACACTTATCTCCAAGTACGGTGTTCTCTAACTGTTGTTGTTTATATTTTCTCAAACTGCATGTCTGGGGTTGATGACTAGATCCTCCCCCTTCAGCTGGTTCCATCCTTTAACTCCTCTTTGTTTGCACTCATTTGTCAAGTGTATTCAGAACTTTGATTCAAATAGTTTCAAGTTGAAAGGTTTTAATTCTTTCTTATTTCAAAGACTTCCCTTTCACCACTCTCCCTAAACACACTAATATTTCCTATTTATTTGGTCCACATTTCGCCTTATTATACCTAGCGTTGTTGCCTATCCAATGTACATAATATAAAATATTTGTAAAACATGTATTTTAACATAAGAATGGCACCAGGGATTAGTTTTACATCTTTTCTTTTAATGTTATTTAAATCACAAATAATTTTTAAATGTCATATTTTGGGAGGTGGGTTGAAACCCCCAACCCCCTACCTAACTACGGCTTTAATCAAGGAAAAATCAGGATATTTATTAGATTATGTAACCACCCGGTGTAAATATTTGTACCTAATTGTAATGCCATGCACGTGGTATTAAAATTACAAAGCGATTGTGTTAGAGCGACGTTGCATTATCATAGCGGATTCTATGGTAGCCAGTAAACTTATGAAAGGGGTTTTCTTAATGCGTTCTTGATGTGAGTCTTGCGCTAAAATTGTAACACGTTGTTTCTTTGTTTCCAGGTGAGTGTTGGGTTGCTCGGTCCTCTGCAATTAGCGACACGTACAGTAGTAGCTGATGAGTGAGGTATGCTATGCACCACTTTTCTTACTAATGGGCATATCTGACAGCTATAAAAATTACTACATCTACTTCCACATATTCATACGTCAAGTCGTGTGAGATGCAGCTGTCACTTTAGATAATGTTTTCGATGCCTGTAAAATCTCATTAATAATATTTTTAAATATTATTAATGTTGGCTGAAGTAAAAGTTTGTATTTTCTAAATGGTGCTACAAATATCCATTCGTAAGAAATCTAGTTATATTTTAAACATTTCCAAATTTGTTTTGGAAACTAGATTATGTTTTGGGTGCACAGTGCCATACGCTCTGTCCAAACTACCCGCATATCTGAACTGATTGGGTAGCGACGAAGAAAATAAAATTTAGAGGAACTTTACTCACGTTCGCGTAGAGGGATTATGGGGAATCTATTAGAGGAAAAAATAACTCAATACGCTTGGTTTGGACTCGAACCCCCACCTCCACGTCTCTGGCAATCACTAAACGAACTATATTCCTTTGTCCGCATGTTAGAAACTAGATATGTATGTCTATATCTCAAATAAGTTTCTCTCCATCCTGTAACACCGTGTCCCTAGGCGAAACATTAGCGTTGATATGTACCCCTCGTTAACCCTACAAGGTAGCAAGCTTAGCTTTCATTATTCCACTATGGTATTGCTTATATGTAACTCGTCAAGGTAAGACTGTTAAACTGGTTGTCCAAACTCTCAAAATCCAGCTTGTTTCAATCACACACAACAAGCACCGGACAAACGTTCAATAAACAACCATGTGGAGTGTGGACTCGTTTATGGCAACCCCACATTCCAGACCTATTATTTGGTCTCCATCCTTCCTCCGAGCGGGGACATGCCGAGATCCTATCAGCTGTTATTTATGTGTGAGATTCGGGCGACGATGTGTTTATATTTGTCAAGGCGCCGTTGGATTGTACTCTGAGAGCCGCGACTGCCCGTGGAGAAGCCGAATTTAGCCTTTTAACGGTCGACATTAGTCTCGAGGCAGGGAGTTAAGTCTAGCCTAGTAACTTGACAGGAGAAGTTGCTCATTTCCTCCCGAGAGCTTCAATTATTAGGCTACCTTTGTTGATTGTTGTAGTGTGAATCTTTTTTATTTCTAATATAGAAAAAAGTTTTGGTATGTGAACATTTTAGACCTCAAGATTATGTGGATCTTAACGTTCTATGTGCCACTTAAGTAAACATAAATGGTACGGTACACCTAACAGACTTTATCGCTGCCTTACCGAAATTATAACCTGTAAGATATAAATATGAAACAAAATAAAATGCTTTTTTAGAGAAAAAAGTGGGAAAAAATGAACATCGCATTTCAGCAATGAGCACACATTAAATAATATACACTGTTAAAGAAACACATTATTTGTTCTGTGCCTTTTCAACTCCACATTTCCCAAATCTCTATTTACAAATATACGTTTGCTTATAACTTGGAAAATAATAATTTTATAAAATATTATTTCAAATAAAAGTTATTTATTTTAAAAGTGTTACAACTTTTCAACGAAGCTATTTTGTATCTTAAAGAGAGTTATTGAGATTTAATCAAATTTGAAAATTTCCACTTAAACCTCATAGTCATTTTAATGGGAAAATAAGATATACCATTTTGTTTGTAATACTAAACGGTGTCCAGATTAATCAAAATCGATTTTTTCTGTTTTCACCTATAAGGAGCTACCCTCAATTTTAGGGTTGACTATATAATCCTAAAAAATCCCTTTGGGGAACCTAATGAAGAACCTAGCTACCACGTTCTAGCCCGATCAATAAAATGGTTTCGGCTCTAGGACATGCTAATACCTTGAGGAAAAGCTGTGATTTTAATCCTATCATTCAAACTAAGGGTTTACTCATAACGAGTTTTTGAAAATTTGCCATTATTAGAAAACGCCTCTTAACGACATTTAAAATAAATAACACAATGCACCTTTTTTTCATTATTTTAAGGGTAGCTTACTGGTAGCCGATTATTGAAATGGTTCTCCAAAACAATACTGGACTATATGAAAAAATATTTGCGATTATGTTTTATCATTTATTTAAATAATTACTTTAACTTAAACCGAAGTCTTGGCCTTACGTTATATTATTTAATAGATTGAATACTTTGGTCCCTAGGTTCTCGAAGATGTGTATATGATTATGTTTTCTTTTTTTAAGACTTAACAGCTATTATTTTTAGCACATACAGCATGAGCCTAAATCCAACTTGACATAAGAACAGCATCCTTGTAAGAGCTATCTACTGTTGGAATTTTTCAAAACAGACATCAGTGGGTGCGTGGACAAATGTCTAGTTTGCTAGTGGCAGGGAATTATAGCCGTGTGTGTACACGGGGATGTATTTTTTACAAAACTGTTTTCGACACTTCCGCGCAAATACAGATACACTTCATCTAAATGTTACCTTAATTAATCCCATACCATTAGTGAAAATAAATGGTAGGCTGCACATATTTTTGGAAGTAAAAACAACTATACTATTTTAGAATCATTATTTTAAGGATAATTTAAAGACGCCCTTTTTTTAATATAAAATCGACAGTAAAATATATATTTAGCCCATATGCTTTTTTTTTTTAAATATATAAATGGTTTTATTTTTAGTCCCTGCATTTTATATCTACTTTTCTCGGCGTTTTCAGTTATAACTTAAATTATATCAAGTAAACGATAAAATAAAGCTAATTTTCAAGATGCTAACTTTTGTATACTTAATTTTCTTGTAATTATTTATTTAATTGACACCGGCAGTGTTGGCCGTCTATATAATGAACTCTTGACTCAGAGGCCAGGGCTTCAATACCGAACGTGTGCACGGTTGCTTTCATTTCCTCTTTGTGGTCTCCCATCTTATTTTTCTTCGGGTGAATTCATTTAAATTTCCTTGACATTTGACCTCCTTTTATAATGTATAGATTATATAATTTTAAGTCTTACTGATACTAAAGTATACTAATAATTGTTTGAACATATGTTGAAAAATGAGGATCGAGCACTGGGACTTGACTCATCGCGCCAATGTTTTACTACTAATCTAGCCAAGTTCGTCCTGTGTTTAGGTTCATTCATCATTCAGTTAAAGGCAAGGTCTAGGGCAGAGAAGAGGATTGTATGTGGCTTAGGGACAGAACTACCATGTATAACTCAGTGATATTGCATTGTCGCTTTAAGCCAAAGGCCCCGGAACCGTGTTCAAGTGCCATTTTTCAATAACTAGTTAAATGAATACTTAAGAATTCCAATCATCCACGGTACTGAATATTAATTTCATTATAGTTTACTAAATTTAAAGCATACTTATCCTAAGAATGGTTATGCTTGGCTTTATTTGGTGCAAATTGGCCTGCGAGTTGATAGAACCACTAACTGAGGATCAGCTAATGTCATCATGTAAACAAGTAGTACAAATTACTAATTGTGCGAGTTATACAACTGGCGACTTCAAATATTTTCCCCTTACTAGCCACTGGTCACTTCAATATACGGCAAAATACTGATAGTGTTCTGAGATTGTGACCTAGGCAGTTGATCATACGACGCTTTCAATATTGTTGATGATCCTCCTCTAGACTTCTTACGCAGCCATTCCATCGTCCACACTGTTTTTGTCCTATTTCTCACCACCTCATTTATAATATTTCATTATTCATCACATTGTACTAGATAAAATAATGTTAATACCTAACGAATAAAATCCGCGTTCTTAAGACATTTTCATGCTTAAAAAAAATACGCTATTAACTATGACACCGACTACCTCGTGTTAACTGCAAGCGTCAGTACAGAAGAACCCATTAGCTGCCCACCTGGCTAGGTCAGTTGGAAAGCAAGTAGCCAGCACTGCTTAAACTAGGCTTAATATTAATAGCTATAGACAAACCTAGCGCCAAATATTTACAAGTATAATAACAGGGTCTACCATACGCCCACCTCAGATGCTCAATTATTTTAAGTGCCGACTGTGTCGAACCAGATACTCCTAAAAGTTTCATTTTACTTTCCACCGAGTTATCTTTAGTTACCGCGCTACCTCTAGTTAAAGACGTGAGTAATAATCGCATGTGCTCGTCTCAGCATGGGGCCTGTTGGAAGTTACAAGGTCACACGCCTTTTTGTTGGAGATTTGCCTCTATATTATTACGCCGGAGCTAACATTGTTGAAAACACGTGTTATTAACAATGTTTTTAACGCTGTTATTAACTTTTGTTTTCAACAGTTGTTGATAACATTGTTAAAAGTCACTAAATATATCAATAAGATTTTGTTATTAACTTTTGTCAAAAACATTTGCTTTCAACATTTGTTATTTTTTCCATTAACATGTCGATAACATTGTTGCTAGCTTTGTTAATAACAGAAATTTTGCGACCGCTCTGGAGGCGGTCCTGATCAAAGGATGTTGATAACAAAATATTACTAACAAGTTATTATTGTTGGCAACTCTGTATGAAGGAGGAAAGGGGATCATGAATTTTAGTACAGACGACTTGGCAGATGAAGCAGCTGTACAAATTGTTGGTGAGGTGACAGGGACTGAAGAAGCTCCTCACACATGTGATGTAAACAAGTTATTCATGTCACCTACCAAAAGGAAGCGCACATACAGCTCTAGGAATATGTCTCCTTGTGACGCTCATTTACGAAACATTAACATTAAGCTGTCAAAACTGTCACCGATAACTAAAAAGTGCAGACTAAGAGCGACCGTTTCGGGGACTGAAATGGCTTTTTTGTAGCTAGTGTTTTGCCGTGAAATTGTTGAACCTATAAGTTTCACAAGGTACTCAAAATCACTACTTGACATTCGCACAAAACCTTTGAAACTGCCATGACTTGATAAATCACCAATTTAAAGTTTTCTTCTGTCCTTTGTCAAGTCACTTATGATCTAATTTTCACTTTGTTTGTCCCTACTCCGAAGGTATGGACGAACCCACATCCTTTTCCTATTTTTCTGTCTTCCAGTACCAATAATCACTACCAAGCTGCAACAATAGCCACCTCTTAACTGTGACTCGAAATAGAGTAGCTGCCAATAACACGTTATTACCGAAAATTCCCTCGGCTATTGACTTGTTGATATACATGTTTCAATAACTTTGCTATCCACTTTTAATTTTGATTTTTCAAATTGTTCATGACACGCTTACCAACATTTTTGTCTAAAATATAGTTATAAACATTTACCAAAACAGTTAAAAAATTGTTCAGTAATATATTTGTTATTAACATTTTGCTACTAACAATGTTTTTGCTATTTCCTCGATGTATCGCCAACTTAAACATTTACATACTTCCAGAGGAACGCCCTTTAAGGTGGGAGCATTTCCTATAAAAGTTTAAATCTAAACAAAAGTAGAAGTATCAAGTTGAACAATACTATGACAAGTAAATTTCTGGCCTCGTACTGAGGTAACAATGTAAGGACACAGAGCAGGGTCCTTGCCTCGTATTAAAGTAACAATGTCAGGGCACAGAGCAGTCCTTATCTCCTATTAGAGCAACGATGGCATAACACGGCCAATTCCTACTATTCAAATGTTGATATTTTTCATTGAGATGAAGAGAGACGGAGAATGCAAAGGGTCACTTTTGCCTGAGTAGATTGGTTTTAAGCTCGCAAAACAATCTATTATCTTTTCTTTATAAACTTGACATCTTAGAAACAAATAATTAAAATATACTTAATGATTTGTTTATTTAAATATTACTTTACACAACCTTAAAACTGCTAATCAAACTTAAAATTCGTTAATTCTCTCATGAACTGTTGTCTCGGCTAGCGTAACGGTTTAACCTTAACAATTTCTGCACTCGTCTTCAAAAGGTCGATCTGAATTATCGTGATGGTCCTTAAGGATGGAGTGTAGGAAACACGAGAAAAGGGCAATACTTTTCCAGTTTTTATAGCTAAATATTTTTTCGACAAAATAAATAAAACGTTTATCCAGTAGAAACATAGTTTAATTTTCTTCACATGGATAAGACCAGTTCTTTAATATCCCTCAAGGGTGTCTTGGAATTTAGTGACTTTTTTCTCTTAATTTAAAAGTTACTCGTCATATGCTAATGTGCTTATGTCAAATGTTAAATAACTCATGAGATCACTATGTGTAGAAAATTAAACTCTTTATCTCTTAATGGAGCAATAGTGGATTTATTTTGGCGAAAAAAGTTTTGTTTTAAAACCTGCAAAAATACTGTCCTTTTCTCGTGACCCCTAAAAAAACTCTTCCCAGTAGCGTTCGTTGCGGCATTCATCCCAACTTTTATATTTCCCTTTTAAATAACCAGTTCTTTAATCAAAGATTGTTTTGGCCACCAGTATTTATAGGAGGCGTTGAACGGTATTTTCAAACGATTACTCCCCGCCCATAATTATTATTTTCTAAAACCTAGCTCATAAATAAAGACAAATATGAGACGACCGTGCAATTAATTATTTGTTTGTGCCAATTAGTACGTAAAATATTATGCCTCCCGGATAAATTATAAAAGGTGAGATGATTTTCTTGGAGATATTTCATTGTCTAAATTAGGTTAATATACTAATCTTATTTTCAATATATAGCTTAAATGGATTACTATATTTTTTACATTGCTCTAACTTGTCCTTGTGAGTGATTGGCTAGGAGGAATGACTGCAGGTCTAGAGGAACTGCGTCTAATACAATAAAGTTGGTAGTCGTTCTTTTACTGTTCTGTACCGTGGTAGTGGTGTTAGATACCCTTCCCTCCGCCCCCAGAAACTAGTAGCTTAACGTATTATTATAAAATTCACAACAAAAATTATGTTTTCAAAATACTTTAAAAATTGCTTCAAGAGGAATTTTAAATTTTATCTTTAAAAAGGATTTGCCATCTCTGGTTGGAGGACTTCCCAATGAACCATTGAGGGTAACACCCTTCCACCCCCTCTAAAAAAAGATTATGCGCTTTTTAGGTTCCCAACTAGTAATTTCCTATCATTTATTCAAAGTTGTTGAATATTTGTCATGAGCATAGCGGCAGTAGGTGACAAACTTTTTAAACGCTGAGGAAAACATGTAATTAAAATCCGGGCCATCCTTGGCAGATATTCAAGAACTGTTGAGGTCACCACGTGAAGAGAATTAAACTCTTTATATGTATTGAAGTAATATTTTATTTCTTTTGACCAAAAAATATTTGCCATAACACTTCAAAAAACGCCTTTTCTCGCGTCCCTTACATCCCCATCTTAAGGCTTAGTTCTTAGTTACAAAAGCTGCTTTTAAGTCATGTCACATATATCATGTTTATAGAAAGTACACGGTAAACACTTAAGTAAAATTAGTTAGAAATATTGCAGTTTTTTTAAAAAGGCCCTACTGCTAACAAATTAATGGCGACAAGATTTTAAAAATATAGTCCTATGATATTTATTTTTAGTACTTGTCGTTTAAGTTTAAAGGTGCCTATGTTAAGGGTGAGGGGTACATTTTATCGGTGATGTTTAAATCTATAGGAACCTACAGCTAATTTGTTTCCTTTCCTTGTGAGGGGTCACTCATTTGTCAACAAAGGGTTTCCGGCCTAATCGGCGGGAAGGAGAGCAAAGAAACTACTGGTAACTTCTTCACAGTTTGAATTTGGTATGTTCCTGTTGGAGCTAATTTAAACAAGGTGAAGAAGGGTAGGAATTAAATCGACGCGGTCCTACCGAGGTGTTAAGGGTGGTGGTGGGGGTTTGGGTCGAGTCAAACGATCACTCTTGCTTTGAATTACTTGGGTCACGGATGTTAAAAATGTTGACCCTCGTATTTCAACTGTGGAAGGACGCTTTCCAAATGTAGCATAATCTTTTTTCAAGTTTAGTAAGAGTCGGCTTCAAATTATAATCTAATTATGTGTAATCTGTTAAGTATGTAATCTCTAATTTGTGAATTCATTGGTGCACTCTTTTACTCTACATATTAAATATCAAATGAAAAACAAAGCCATAAAAGTTTAATCATTATTCACCTTATACATTCATTCTTTTAACGACCAATTATAATATTAAAAATGAGCGTAACAAGGCTTATTTGCACTCAGGACTGTACTTTTAGTCAACTCCTAATCAGGCATATCTTTTCCGCTATCGAGCTACGGCAAGAATCAAATCCATGTCATAATTCAAACCAGAATTGCTCGTAACTTGTGTCTCAGCGTCAGAAGATAATAACGTCCCAACACATTTGCCAAGCCTTCAAATCCCTTGAATCTTCGAGATTCGAAAAAAAATTACAAGATTTAAAACACGTTTAAATCTTGCAATGTTTTAAACTCTTAGAACAACCCTAACAACCATAACCCTGATCATTAATCTACCATTGGACTGAATGAGGATTCATATATTATTATATTTTTTTTATCATTTAGTTACGATTTATATTTTTATAGCAACGCAAGAATGTGAACAAAACTAGAATTGATAGAGAGAATATCATTCCAATGAAGGAAAATTAACCTCGTATGAATATTATATTTCCTAAGATTCGGATTCGGAATTCGTGGGTACAATTAAGTTTTGGGGTTGAGAAAATATGTGTATACGTCACTCTCTCTCTTTCTCTCTCTCTCTCTCTCACACACACACAGTCTCTATTTTTTTTTAGCACCGCGTCCCGTTTGGGTTATACGCTTAAGTACTAATTACGCTAAAGTATTGGAAATTGGGAAGGTTGAATTTAGAGGAAGTGAGCCCGCATTTGCGCGGAGGGAGAGTGGAAAACCACGACTAGCGCGTTAGCTAACCACGCCACCGAGGCTGGTGTCTTTATATGTTAGAAAAAAAACCAAATGATTTGTGTGTATTCAAAGTCATTTTCACTCTAGACTAGTATCTTCAGTCTTTTTCTCCTTCCAACTCGTGGTTGGTTGCAACAGGTGGGAGGTGTTTGATAATATCAACAACCGTGTGATGTATAATTTACTGCGGTCTGCTGGCATAAACATTAACCAGAATAGTAGCGAGACACTCTGAACGGGGGAATGTAGCGATAGTTGCTTTAACTGACATTTCCTGCCGACCGTAGAAAACTTGGCCGATAAATCCAGGCTCTACATAAAATTGGAATGGACGGCCTATTAAATTATTTACTAATTTTAATTCGTTGATATATGGTCTCTAATAGCACTCGAACTTATATAAATAAGTGTGTAATTCTAAACCTTGAAGCTAAGCTAAATTAATTTGACTTATTATCTTCTCGGTGACATTGAACGTATTTCGTCCTGGGAAAATGGCAACTAACACTGGTGAATGAATCATCCAGTCATAGTACCGAGTCATACAGTAGTACAAAGTCATATTACCGTGACTCACACCAAACTCTCCAAATTAATGCGATCACAAACTATATTTTAATGACTTTGAAACTGGAACTCTCTCAGCCAATCAAATAAAATATTAAAGTCGATACTAAAATAGTGTATTATACATTGTGGGATAACACATTTGTTCTTGCTTCGAGCATTGTTTTTAATTAGCTCATAACATGAACATATATTTTCTCTTGTGTATTGCGTCTTACCACACGTCTGGACTATCCACATATTTATATTAATGGGATGGGCATGAGGAAGGTAAAGTTTAGAAAAAGTATGCCCTCATATGCGTGAAGGCATAGTACAGTAGCCCCATGGCTTCTTTGGTGCTGACTGACAGCTGACTTCTGACAGTCAACATTTAGGTATATACCTAAATTTTGACTGCCAGAAGTGACAGCTGCTAAACACATGTTTTTGCAGGTCATATGGTTCGGCGTAGTGATACATAATTTGGTCTGGTAACTTTTCAAAGCTGTCAGTCAGCACCAAAGAAGCCATGGGGCTACTGTAGAAACCAACTTAAGAAGAAAACACCTCAGTACACCTTATAGGGATTAGATCCCCGTCTAATCAAACCAAAGGTAACATAACTACTACCTCATATCACATGTTCATCATAAAGGGGCCATTGTAAACGTAATGGGCAGCCTGCGCAAGCTGTTTCTGAGATAGAATTATGTGAAGAGTGGGTTGGGTCGCTACTTGAACGTAAGCTTTGTCCACGCCGGTCGATTGACTCAAGATGGATATTTGTGTCTACTCTTTAGTGAAACCATGTTTAAAATGAGATTTTTTTAACACCTCTTGATAAAACCTAGCGATACCAGTGTTGAAGGACTCAAACTCTCCCACTTAGTGCAGCCATTTTAACCAGGAGGCTGTGAGTCCGGTGTATATCTTATCTGTGCCCCAGTTCAAACAGTACTAACACTTATTGATAGGTCAAAAATTGTGGTAACTGTTTTCTATACAATTTATGTCCAATCAACAACGTTACTATTTCATATCTGTGTATGTGTGTACCGCCTCTTACTAGCCATACGGGATATCCACATATTTACACAATTAAGTAGGGATAAAAATGATCGAACTTAGAGAAAATGTATCCACAGCTACACGGGGAAAGTGGGAAACCATTTGGTAAAAACCATCCTACCTGGATTCAAACCCCGATCTTCCTGATCATAGGAACTCCCGTCTAATGTGTGAGTGACGCGTTAGACCATGTGACCAGCGATGTGGGTAACACTGCTCTAGTTTACATTTTGGCTGGTATCAGGGTCCATAACTGACCAAACTTTTGCCACTTGGAAAACATAATCAAACTCTTATTCAAAAAGCGATGACGTTAAAAATACTATTCAATTTTTTAAAGTAATGAGATAAAACAAAGATTAAACATTTAATTGAAAAAGCTGGTATTTGTTAAAACGTGTCTCTTTTAGAAATTCAAACCAAGGGCTTAGGACTTGTATTACGTCAAATGCTTAGGCTTAGAATCTATGCTATGTTCAAGAAACTAGATAGCGTTTTTATGAATAAATATTACCAAGCCAGCTTTAAACCTCGCTATTCTTCAAATGATAAATAACTTGTTGAATTTGTCCAGGAAACCAATTATTCTCATCGCCTCCCATAGAAGTGTGTGCTGTAATGGATGGCTCGTGTCCTATCCGGGTGTCAAAGTCTCCAGCTTAGGCGGATTCTCACAGCCGGATATTGACCGATCTCAATGCCATACGCTTCGAGAGGCTTCATTACGTGATTCATTACAGTTGTGGGACTCATGATGCGCCCAAGGTCTCTAGCGTATTTAATATTCTCAACCGGGTGGGACCATCAATTATTGTGTCTTACTACCTGTTCGTTTTATACGCATGCGCTAATTAGGTAGGTATGTGAAAGGTAGAACTTAGAGGGAATGTGTCCGCACGTGCGTGAAGGGGAGTTTGAAACCACCTAGGAATAAATACACCTTCAATACACTCGGCCGGGATTCGAACTTCCCTGTCATTGACAAACCAGACAAAGTCTGACATCAGGTCTGTGTGGCCATTGATATGGGTACTTTTTTTTAATCGAATAGTTTGGATATTTAATTCAAAATGATAGTTCAATCACACAGTTTTGAAAAATAGCTTTAAGTGGAAAACTTGGTGTTGCCATCAAACATATTTGTAGCTAGAGTCATAAAGATCTGTAGTGGGTTCCCTTTCCACCAACCCATAGATAAAGTATAGTATATATCGGTATCGCCCATGTATAGAACATATGCAGTTTTCAGCTGTAGTGGTGGTTATAAGAAGTATTAAACGTAAAAACCAAACACATGCAGCAGCCAGTATTTAAACACTAGCATCCCCGGCAATGTAAGCTCAGTGCAAAACAAAGTGACCATTCGATCACCAATGCAGCTTTACTTTGCGGAAACCAAATCGATTATCTTTCGTACATCCACTATAACCTCGATGGTAGAGTACGCCATGCAGCAATGTTACTAATTTTATGGCGAGGAAAGATAGTAACCAAAATAATCACATCACGATTTTTAATAAAGAGCAATAAACACGATATTGCAAAATGAGTACAGGGAGTCATAGTAGGAAATAAGCGTTTTTAGTATTCTTTTTTTCAATTTAGTACATAATAGTGCAATAGGACATTCAACATAGATACATAATTTAAGCAGAAAAGTTTTTAATTTGTCTTGTCTTCAGACCGATATACTCTAGCCAATTTTCACTTGCATAAAGTATGTCTATATCTAATTTTAAAACTAAGATAATTAATTCGTTAATGATCTATAAATAGGGATTGATGAAAAAGGTTGAATATTAAAGGATGCATACACTAGTAGCTATAGGAATTAGAATATGGAATAGTCAAAAAGGAATTAAGTTAAACATATTATATATCTATACATATAATAAAACTAAATTTGTCTCTACATTCGATTTCGTATGTTTGTTTCCAGTAAGTTCAAAAAATACTAATCGAATCGAGATGGGATTTCTTCCTTTATACTCCTTATCATTTAGAATAAAGGGTAAAGTATATTCCATCACGCTCTCTCATCAGCGAACGAAGCACTGTAAAAAAACTACTCTTAGTGTGGTTAAATTTGCGTTTTAAATTCGTAATAATTAAAATAAATTAACTTTTAATATATAAATCTTTATAGGTCACCTTGACACCGAATGGTATGGAAATATAAACAAACCCTGAATGTAGAAGCCATTTTTTTCTATGTTACTTGACCGCCAAATCAATTGGAATCAAAAGAGTAATTACAGAATCTCTTTCAATCTTAAATCCAAGGATAAACTATATTTTGTGTTGGTTGTTTTATACTCACATTAATAGGCACATCGTGATTCTTTAACAAATAAAACTTAAACCTTGGTAACATTAAACGTGTTCATGTGATTTGATCTTACATTTACATGGATACATATCCAGTCAAATAGATTAGTACTCCCATTAAAAGGAAGAAAATATTAATCAAAATGGCATACAACACCACCACCACACAGTCCAATTTTTAAAAGTTAAATAAATCTCAAAAAATTTATTCTAATGGTGATATTTTGTTTAGATTGTCCTTATCCCTCTCACGGTTAAGTGGACGGTTAAGTGGAAACACATTTCGGTTTTAGTAAACTTTGGACATTGTGAACCAAATGTTTGGGTTCATAGCGTTTCACTAAAAGCGGAGTTGGCTGTATATTGAGAACTTGACAGCTTAAACATCGTAACCTCCAATGTGAGTAATTCCAAACCCAAGAAAAATATAAAGATGTTACTTTTCAAGTTTACTTATTGAATCCCTGAGGTATGCACCTCGGGTATATTTTAAAAATAAAAAATCGAATATGTCGGCCAAATGCCTTACTGTGGATTCACACGTTCTCCGAAAAGCTAGCGCTAAACAGAAACGTGGTCACGTGACGAGCTCTAAGCCAATCACAAGATTTCCGCCTAATCGGCGCGAGCTGTTCTGCTGAAGTTCAACTCACATCTACTTTGTCCGCTCTGCCTGAGATCTTCGGCACGGGAGAACCAACCATCTCAAATCAGTGCGCAAGCGCATTTGACAACGCATGCGCTGTAGAGCTGATAATTAGCAGAAAGCTTAGTTGGTTTTTGTTAGGAGACTTGAAATTACCCGTTAATGTAAAGCATGTGGGTGTAATGATGTATTGGATTGTGCCACGACACAGCGTTATAATTTTTGAAAACATCCATCGGAAGAATTATCTAAAATATGTTGTTCATCAGCTGTTTTAAATTAGCTTTGCAATGTATCATGGGGCCTGTGAATTGCTGCGCCACTGAGGAAGATTCTTTTTTCTATCTTTGGCGAACGTGTGAATCAAGCTTCAGACCGCATGTCAACTGGGAAGTTCATCTTTAAACTCAATTAACCAAGTAATGTTAACCTTTAAATAAGTAGTTAGGCAAATATTTATGCTGCGCACCTTGGTCTAATTTTTTACATCCTTAGTAAGCATAGCACATTGGACATTGTGACTAACTATTCGAGTAGCTAAAGAACCAAGAAACATAGAAAGAGAAAACTTGTTATTGACCATTTTCATTGCGAAAACAACACGACTTATTGTGACTCTGAAGTATTAATCTGCTTGATTAATGGCGCGGAAGGATGCTAAACGAAGAACCATAAAAATATTAAGATTTGTATTATTATCAAGGGAAACGAGACTATATGAATTACGATTTTTTTTACCCTTATTATATAAAACTGAAATGTCTGCCTTTTGTTTTGTTTGCTGCTAATCACGCCCAAACCACTATATCAATTGTTCTGCTGAAATCTCGCGTGGATATAACTTGGACGTCTGGTTAACTTAATGGCTAATTACAAATTACGTCCGCCATTTTGTTTCAAGTTAGCGACAACTAAACATCCCTGTTTGGCCTTTTTCTCAGCTTATGCTTATTGGATTTTCATTGGATCAACTTTTAAAGGTTCTTGTGTATAATTATATTCAACATTACGGCCATCTTGAAAAAAATTGTGGTTATATACTACTATTTTTTAGCCTGTCCAAAGCTATAACTCATATAAACTATAAACTATTTGTTGGAAATAAATAATCAAATCATCATGTAAATTATATAGGATGTGTATTTGTATGTGTGTGTATGCATGTATGTATGTATGTATGTATGTATGTAATGTATGTATATATGTATGTATATATGTAGGCCCTATGTATGTATGTATGTATGTGTATGTGTATGTGTGTGCATGTATGAATGTATGTATGCTATAAGTCCAAAACCAAAAGACTTAGAAAGCTTAAATCACACCTTTAAATAAATAAATAAATAAATAAATATATATATATATATATAGAGAGAGAGAGAGAGAGAGAGAGAGTCTGTGTTGCTCAAACACGCCCAAACCATTATATACTTTTAGGAGACATAGAAAATAAAAAATAAATATCATGAATGTAATCTTATTACTCCAAAATCTCAATATTTCCTAAATATTTGAAATTTCTAAGTGAAGTTTGTTGAAATGAGGGATTTAGTAATTTCTAAAATTACCGGTATCTTAAACATTACTACTCGCTGAACCTGCTTCAGTATTCGCATGGTCTAACCTCTAAGGCGTCACAATCGCTATGGACTAGGCTGCCATTGACAGGGTGTTCGGGGATTGAGTCCCATTCGAGTGTATTGAGGGCGATTTTTCCTTAATGGTTTTCCACGCTACCTCATCTAAATATAACCTTTCTCATCTCTAGCTTAATAGTGTGATTTGTTTACATTTCCTTGTGATTAATTTTATATACTATAAAATTACTAGTTACTTTATAGATTCCCCGTGTGAAAAACGGATACACAAGTTGTTGTTTTTTCTAATTCAAATGTGTGTGTATTTGTTTCTTTATAGTAAGTTTAAACGACAAGAACACCGAATAATCAAATGCTATAATGTATGCCTGTCTGTTTTTTTGTGTTTTTTTTAACTCAAAAAAAGTATTCATTGGATTGAGACGGGACTTCTGTTGTACTCTTTATTTTTTAATAGTACCTTGGCAATCTGGCTAGCTCATCAGCGAGCGAAGTAGGGTCGAAAAAACCGAGTGTAAGCCATGGACATTCGCTGCGGCTGGTATTTCGGGTACACAATTTGGCACATGATATGAGTTGGGGTATGGAGGGTGAGCTGGAAGTGATAGGGGTGAATCCGTGTTTAATTTTTTTAGCATTTGAGGTAGTTGCTTTTGTTGATGTATTGTCAAATGCGAGCGAAGCCGTGGGCAAATGCTATTACAACATCAAACTGCATTTAATTTAGGCAAATGTGAAGAAGGAATTAAAATCCACTTTCATTGTTCGTTTGACTGAAATAATCTGGTTTGAAATTGTCATCACAATAATTATTGTTAGTGAAATTAGCACAAATAAATGCATCACTGACCTCTTTAGACTAAGTATTTGAAATTAGTAACTAAAATGGTCAAATATATTGAGTATTGAGTAGTGGGTAGTGTCTTAATTAGTTCAATTTTCACATCCTAGCAAACAACAAATATTACGGTAGTACACCATATTAACAAGTTTGTTTACACAGTTTCAAGTATACATTAGTTACTAAGACGTTTATAGTAACACACAAAACAATAAACCGTAGTACATTACAACGTTTAAAATCTTTCTTAAAACATAAACACAAATTATACAGTTTATAGCAAAGTGTAAACCAATATAAGTTGATACTTAAATTATAATTAAAATATTAAGATAACGACTTAAACGCGTGCCCTGGCTATTTGAAGTACTAGAATGGAATTGAAAGTGCCCTTATTGGAGGAACAAGGTGTGCAAACTTTACGGCCGGGCACCATTCAAACAAGTCGACAAAAAAAAGTGGTCGACAAGCCTTTAAAATGTTAAAAGTTGCAATTGGTCTGACACGAGTAGGTACAACCGGTCTACAAACCCAAGTATAGGAGGTTCAAGCGGTCGACAAAATATTAGCAAACATTTGGAAGGCTAGGTGGTACATGTGGTCGACACGAGATAGGTACAACCGGTCTACAGACCCAAGTATAGGAGGTTCAAGTGGTCGACAGAAAAGCGGTCGACACGAAAGCACCAGGTAGAAAACATCATGATGGATCCAGTTAAGAAGGAACCAAGTAACCGACAAGTTAATACATTACGAACCAATTTTTCAACAACAGAATTATAAAAGGAAGATAATATGGAAAATAAAGTATTATTAATATTTGAAATATAATAAAATTATATATTATGTTTTCTAAAGTTCAAATTCAATGTTTGTGTATTGCTAGAGTTTTTACGTTATGTTACGTGAATCCTGATCACACTCTTTTTAAGTTAACGTTAATTTACTTGAACATTTAAGTTGAGCGTGATCCCGACATCATCTACTGCAATGTTATCTACGTTGGTGGACGAATGATTAAGACAATAGGCAGAATCTCTGGCGAAGGGTCGATCGGGGTTTGAATCTCAGTCAAGTGTAATGGTGTTGTTTCAGTTTTTTCCTACAAGTTTTTGACTCTCCCTCTATGTAAATGCTAGTACACTTCCTTTAAATTCCACCTGCCTCATTTCTACTTCATCAGTGTAAATATTCGGATAACCCGAACGGGCAGTAAAGCATGGTGCAGCAACACATTGAAAATAACCTCTGGGGTGCTGCCTAGGTGATCTCCTAAAGATGATCCGAAAATATTTAACAGATTTTAATCAAGTCCACAGTTATTCCACCATAACATTTTTTTAGCTTTATTTGATATTAATTAAATGTTCCAACAATACATTTTTAATGATAAAAAAGTATTTTCTTTTAACTACCCCTTGTTTACAAGAGAAGGTAGCGTACTTTGAATGGTTACCCTATGGCCCAGTTCAAAAGATATGGGCCTAGTCTAGTCCATTAAGGTCAGACTGCTGCTACCTTTCAGGGTAAGTTCAATGGTATTCGCCTGGAACTATGAAATAATCACTTGATAAATTCAACTCCAGAATTTTGGTTATTATTATTGGGTGTTCTACGTACTTTTTTCGAACACCCTGATTATATGATGAGACGACTTCAAACTAGCCTAATACTATGAAAAACCCAACATCCAGTCCCCCATCCGACAATTTACCAACAATACATCTTCGATCAAGCCGGGGATGGAAACAGGGTCCCCAAACTAATCTCATGACCGTCAATTCAGCAAAGATACAAACCCCAACTCGATTATTAGCGGTGACAAAGTGTAATGAGAGTATAACTCTGATAGATCAACCAACCACCATTGTTGCTCAACCGAAAGTATAATATGATATCATAAAGGTTTGTATTTCACTTAAAATAATATTTTCAAATACTCAACATATTCTTGCAATAAAAGAAAAAAGATCTCACTATTGCAGTAAATTTACTCACGTATGAATGTAAAATTGACTAAACGTTGTACTTATAGTGTATAAATATGGATTAATCGCGCCTCGCTTTGGGCGTCAATTGTAACACTTTGGAATCAATCAGCCCGCATTGGGCGTCGATTGAAACACTGCGGATTAATTCCCTGATATAATAATGCTGTTATGATGTATAGGTTGTCTAAAGCTCCGTGAGCGAGCGCCTATCATCACTGTACGGAAAAGATACCGTTTAATCAGCTGTTTATAGCTCCGTGTTCGAGCACCAATTAAATCGGTATGTTAAAAAAATTGAAAAAAGAGAACTGTTGATGGCTGTTTATTTCACACACGGTTTATTTAAATCACATCGGTTAATTACGTATACATTCTCCAATTAAATACTTTATATCACTGCACACTTGTGATATTAATGTAAGTTATATTATATTGTGTTAGACTGACTGCCAGTGTGTGGCTCTGACTGACTTGTGCGTGGGCGGGATCTGTCCCGGATAATTGAATCCCGGAGATGCCTTAAACATACGCACAATGTTTTATATGTAACATACCCCTTGCCTTTCTCTCCCCTTTTCAAGAGTGTAAAATCCAACTAAAAGAAAGAGTCCTGGCGACAGGTTTTGTGACGGCTAGCTTCTTATTGGTATAGAGAAATGGCCGGCATCTTTTGCCAAATACTGTGAAGTTGTTCCTTTTAACAGGAATTGACGCAGTAGTTCTTTTAACAGGAAAGATAGTATAAAAAATATATATTTTAGGGGTGAAATCCTTTTCACATTGTTTCTGAGAATCGCGTGTTTCTTCATGGATGAATCTTAAAAGGATACTCTACTTATATTACTTTAAATAAAAATTACCTTCATCCATGACTTTTTATATAATTTAGATTAATCCAAACCAATATCATTACAATAGCCAATCATATTAAGTTTTATGTTGATGGGATGTGCTGACACAACTCTTCAATTTTCAACCTTACAACTGTCTTATAATGCCACCGAGGTCCAATGCCTCACCGCTAGATCGCCAGGTCACCTTTTACTTCTCTTCCGAAGGAAGTTGTGCTAAGTATGTTTATCTTTCAAGAAAAATGTATTGACCTCGGCTGGGTTTGAATCCATTAACCACCTCATATATATAAATGAAACTATTGGTTTAATAAAAAATATATATTTAGAATAAAGATCATTTAAAAAAATTTAAGTGCTACAACTTTATAATGGCAAGTTTTGGTTTCTCAAGTAGTTGAAGAGAGATGATCAAAATTGGAAATTTCAGTTTTTGTAAAGTACCTTCAAAGTCATTTTCATGGGAAAATGACAATCGCCATTTTGTTTGCAAAGTTAAAATGTGCCTATTTACAAAATTGAATCAAAATTACTAGAGCGGAATTTAATAAAATCAATTTTAACTCGTTTTTACCCTTTAGTAATCTACTATCAGATTATTTAAATCGAAAATCGGCCTCTGTTATGATTCTCTCCCGTAGTTTCTACTTAAATTTGCAAAAATACAACTTTCTTGGGGCATCTGGGGGCCTCTGGAGGGTGCGGAAAGAATCACACACACTAATTATATTTATAGATAAGATTATATTACAAAATAGTTAGTGATAGGATGAACTATATTATTTTACCTGTTCTCTTACGTTAATAATTTCGTTGTAAAGCACTTTGTTTATTGTCGATTACTTGGCTCATCATAACGTTTGTAGACCGCTTTTCTGTCGACAACTTGAATCTCCTATACTCCAGTTTGTCGACCGGTTGTACCCACTTGTGTCGACCGGTTGTACCCACTTGTGTCGACCACTTGTACCACCCAGCCTTCTAAATGTTTGTTTACATTCTGTCGACCACTTGTACTGCTCCCTACGGCCGCACAGGCCATCTTTTGGGGGGATTACTTGCTTAGGTGACAGAGGGAAAAAAAGTAAGTTTGGCTGGAAAATGTTTTCTTGCGCGCTTCTTGTACAGGCGATCTAGGAAATATTGTCAGACATAACCATGTTGTTAAATTTATTGGACGAGTGAAGTGAGTGTCTCCATTTTAACTCCTTGCATCTGTCTGTCAGTGGTGGAATGTCTCACGATGACTTTTGAACGCATCGACCTATTTAATTCAAACTTGGCACATCTATGTTATTTGTACTTTTATACAATTTAAGTTTGTTGGGGATGAAAATTGGACGAAGGGTTGGGTAGGGTGTATGTGTATAAAAAAAATTACAGCTTCTAGCATGAATTAATATATATATTTACATTTTAGGGTGTTTCCTGAAATCTTATACGTCTGAAAATTGGTATACAGGTATAAACTAGTGTAGTAACACTAAACCAAAAGTATTTTTTTAAATTATATATTTATTTAAAAGAGGGGTGGGGGGTGGGAGAAGCAGATAACTGGGGACCCTGCAAACGAAGTTTACCCAGGGTCCTACGTCTTCCAAGGATGGCCTTGCATATGAGATACCTATCTGACCGTGAACTAAGCCACGGGGATGGTCTGGATAGAATCGGGATTTTCAAGATCTATAGTTGGCATCTGGCCCCACGTGTCAGGCGCGGATGAACATGTCAAGACTCGCTCTCATATCAGATAACAAGTGAACCGCTCTAATTGCACGCACAGCAGCATGGTCAAGTAGACGGTAACCGTCGTGCTAACACAACACATGCTGAGATCTACTTCGATGATCGCATGGATTAAGGTGTCTTTCTTGGATTAGACTGGATTGTTGAGGGGGCATGGGGTTCGAATCTTGTAGATTGTACTGAGCATATTTTTTTCTAAATTGTTTCTCTCTCTCTNGTTGGCCCAACTTTGTGGGTGTGTTCGCAAATAATGTTGACGTTGCTCGGTGATGCCGCGACTGGTATTCTAGTATGCCACTCACGAACTATTTTTATGACCACTGACACCTCTAAAAAAATGTTCGTTGACATTTGTGTTTCTTATAGATTTAAATTTATTCCACATTTTTTCGTCTTGCTCTTTCAACCGGCTTTGGCCCCTTCCCTTCATCCCCCACCCCTCAATCTCTCTTCCCCTCCCGCATTATTATCCACGACTCTTCAGGGTTGGGTTGAGTGGGGTCTAGTTTTATGGAGCCATTAAAAGCTCGTCAGTTTGGACCATTAACTATGATACTATATATATATATATAAAATATCTTAGTCAACGATTGGACCGTCGCAGAACCCGCTCGAATCAAGGCTAAGTCTGGTGTGCGCAAGGGGGCCGAGGTTTGAGTCCTTACTATCCTGGGAGATATGTATTTGTTTCCACGTTGTGGTTACTCAACTACATTTAGTTATCTGGAATAAGATACATTCTCTCCTATGGTGGAAAAACCTTATCAGTCAAATTTTTAAAAACTCTATTGTAAAATATATTACGCCATGAGATTTGTTCATCGGTCGCTTTAGACAGATGTCAATTTTGGCAGGTGTAAGCTAAATATAGTAAACTTTTGTCACTGTAGTCTGTCCTCTCAAAGAGGTTCATTTGATAGTTTGTTCGTTTGCTAGTTTGTTTGGATATAGGCTCACAATAAACTCGGGAAACCGCTGAACAGATTTAGACATGGTTTTCACTTATGTGTACCTCATACTCTTAGGACGAACACATCGACCATTTATTTCTTGTTAAAACTCAATGAAGCCAATGGTCTTATAGTATTTCTCAAACCACACGATTAACTGTTAATTTGTCATTTCTGTCTTACTTGATCTACAAATCAACTGTAAATGCAATCAACACTAGTAGATAAAGGGTGTTTCTTTGACAAATAAAAACTGCACATATTCCACATATTTATTTGGTTTGATCTTACATTTACATAGATCACTATTCAGACAAATAAATGGCGTCTAACCTAAAAAGGTAGTAAGACCTGTGCAAAGAAATAATGACTGCCCATTTAAAGACAGCAGACTCCAAAGTAGCAAAGGAAATAATCATATAAATAAAATAGAATGCATATTTGTGTGTAACTGCAGTTTCACGACCAATAAACTTTGCATAAGTACTTAGGAATACCTGATGAGTTGCACCTTGGTCTATTTTTTTTCCCACCCATATTAAGACCCTAAGGCTGCGGCCGCAGTGCAAGTTGTTTATCTGGAGGGTAGTGGGTGGTGAGTCGCCAAGCAACCCACCAGCCTTGTTTCCGTCACATGCAGCCAGACGGTACCGGCCGCACTGGGTCCTCCAACCCACCCAACCAGCCTAGCAAGTCGCCAGGCATGTAGCGAGGGAATCAGTTGTGTTGGATAATTTCACCTAACCACCACGTGTCAACTTATGGAGGAGCTACTGATCTCGGCCGTTTACAAGCGGAAAGCGATATGGGACCCACGGTGATACCTATATTATTCCATCGTGCAGTGCGGCTGGACTATATCCACCCTTCACCCACGAGCTTCCACCCTCTAGCCTCCGAGCTACCCATTACCCACCTGCAGTGCGGCCCTAGGTTTACGCCATAGGCCGCTTAGCTGCCGATTCAAGTTACTTCAAAACCCAAGAATCGGAACTATTGTATTATTAGCATAGGGAACCTAAGAGTGCAAAATTGATCGTTTATTTATCAAAGATACTTTTGTGAGCTTGACACCTTCATCCGCTCGACCACCACTTCTAAAAACTTAAGAAAAAAATAGATTCAATTTGGCATAGATTTACGTGCCTAATAAAATCTTGGTGTGCGAATCTCGGATGTATTAACTTTACCCTTACATTGTATTCCCCGTTTGATACCTTAAACGACGTGTCGATTTATGTGGCTAACACCAAAATCAGAAAACATGGAAAATAAAAGATTAGTTTTATGTACGCTTCTTTTACCCTGTAAGGTAGCAAGCTTACCTTGTATTGTTCCACCATGGTAAAAATTGTAAGGCAGGGCCATATTATAGTCCGTCAAGGTAGGACTGCTACCATTGAGGGTAAACGAATACATTTATTGTACTTAGGAATCTTGAAAATGTGAAAAAATGAATATAATTCGTATAAAGGTATACATCCCACCACTTAAAATATTAAGTTTAAAAAAAAAAAGGTAAGCACACAGACAATGAAAAATATGGACCAGTAGCAATACTAGATAGAATAATGTAGGGCTAAGTCGCCAACCATTTAGTAAAATACTTAGAGAAATGCAATGTAATTGGCAAAAGACTATGGATTTCAAACGAATAAAATAGTTTAAACTATTACTACGCACACTTATTAATGACGTAATAAGTAAATTAAACGAAAATAAACATTTAGCTATAGCATTAATACATACCATATCGAGAGCCTTTCACAGTTTAAGGGTTTGCGGAGCTACCATAATATCGATATAGATTCGAAGTTTATATTATTCGATTTGCTAACTCGAATAAAACCAAACTGGATTTTTTTATTTTTTTTAGAGTTTTAGGCAGTTGCAAAATACCACAATTATCCTAAAATATGTTAATATATTAATTTTAAAAACAATTCTTATGAGTTTGGTTAAATAAATTATTACCAAACTGACCGGAAAATAAGGCGCACTTTTTTCTATACCAAAAACAGTCTGTATAAAACATTCGCTGAGCTTATAATCGATAATGCCTAACAAATGTGCTAACTTTGATGAGCTCGTTTAATAGAACCCGAATGGGTAGTAAAACGCGACGCTAAAATAAAAAAAACCTTTTGAGGACTGAATATATATATTGAAATAGTTTATAATCATCACAGAAGAATTTTTTATCGCTTAACTTTGACAAGGTAAACTATTGTTGCGTGAACATGTTGAACTTAGTGCTAGGTCCCTAGACTAATCTAATTTTTGTATCGCTTAACTTTGACAAGGTAAACTATTGTTGCGTGAACATGTTGAACATAGTGCTAGGTCCCTAGACTAATCTAATTTTTGTATCGCTTAACTTTGACAAGGTAAACTATTGTTGCGTGAACATGTTGAACATAGTGCTAGGTCCCTAGACTAATCTATTTTTTTATCGCTTAACTTTGACAAGGTAAACTATTGTTGTGTGAACATGTTGAACGTAGTGCTAGGTCCCTAGACTAATCTAATTTTTGTATCGCTTAACTTTGACAAGGTAAACTATTGTTGCGTGAACATGTTGAACATAGTGCTAGGTCCCTAGACTAATCTAATTTTTT
>CABFOV010005090.1:30410-41079 GCA_902141375.1 Timema poppense
TTAAGGGTGGACAACCCTTATCACTAAGGGGTATGAAAAATAGATGTTGGCCGATTCTCAGACCTACTCAATATGCTCACAAAATTTCATGAGAATCGGTCAAGCCGTTTCGGAGGAGTACGGGAACGAACATTGTGACACGAGAATTTTATATATAAGAATATACACATTGGTGTACTATTGGGCTATATCTTGTGGCCAATATATATATATACACACACACACACACACACACACAGTGGCAAACTACCAACAACAGTTTAGCATATATGGCGCAGGTGAAAAAATGCTGTACGCAATATGCCCCTACACGCGGTGGGGCTAATCAAATGTTACTTCAAATTGAACTTATGACAATAGATTATTCATTAACATAAAAAAGACACAAACATTGCATATCAGAACTAAACAACGCATGAAAGTATAATATCAACATGATATTGGATACATTTTTATAATTAATAAAAAAATCATTCTCTAAGAAATAAATAATAAAATTGATAAATGGCTGACAGACTTGATTTAAAATAATATTAGCACTATAGCTTATGAAGTGGTTCTATTGAATGAACTTGAGAATTGTTGTTTTGATATTATCTTAATATTAAATGTAATATATTTAAGAAATCTTAACTATATACTACATATTATATTTCTATTTCTAAATTATAACCTAAGAAATTTCTCATTATTTTACATTCTCTGAACTATATATGAAATGTAAAGGTTTGGCATGATCTCACAGGTTGTAATAAGTGCTTAGCTGGATCATTTATTTTATATATTTTATATTTCATATAAATAAACCCAATAAAAGATCTTGCTACTATTACTACAGCTATGTATTTTACTAACCAAATTTCCTTCATGCGTATAAACATTCTGTCGATAGACGCTTCACGTTTATGTTTTGCCTCTTTGTTTAACATTCCTGCTCTCTTTTTTTTCCGCGAGTTTTATTATCATTCTGGCCAACCTTGGAATTATTAGACTAGACTTCGAGTTGAACCCACTTGGGGTTTTATTTTCAATTTAACTAAGATCGAGTGGAAAAAACAACCAGTTACGTGCTTAAAATCAAATAAAAAATGAAGTAATAGTATATTTTATTTCAACGACCATGACACGATTTAAAGTTTTGTTTTGGTCTCTATCCTTGTTGTAATTGATCTTTTTAATCTCGCTTGTACTATAATGTTTTGACAACTTGTATTTCTTGATGACTACCATGTTTAATTACTGTTACTTTCCCTGACATGTATTGAATATAACACAATCTAGAGAACAGACTTATCTTCGTCAAACTCTCATTAGCAGGGCTTTTGGTTTATAGACAAGTTAACTACTAACTCGAAGGACATTATCATATATATTAACGCTTAAGGGTACAAACTTTAGTACAATTATTTCACACACTATATATATATAATATACATACACGCACGTAATTTACACATACTAGTCGGTTTCCGTGTGCACAGTTTTAGTCTAACACAACCAGTCCCATACGTGCTCAAATTAAGACGACTGCTCTCTTCACATGCGTTCCCACCCCCCACCCCCGCACTGGTTTCCGTTCTCCCTATCCCCCTATCCGCAAATGCGGGTACGCTTCCTCCACATATCTGCCTCGTCCCTAACTATATTATCGTAAATATGCTATTAGTCCAGACGAATATCAAGACGCGGTGCACAAAAACAATATTTGGACTAACAACTGAAGTACATTAATCGCACTAAACAGCACTCACAATAGCCTACCAATTAATAAGAAAAATGTTCCGTCCGCATTATTGGGCACGCAAGAAAAGACTTCAGTCAAGTCCTGTCTTTTTTTCCGATGATGTGGAGGCTGGGGCTCGAAGATCAATCGGGTGTACTAAGGTGTATCTCTGTAAATAGTCAACCACTCTTCCTCCATGCAAGTCCGGTTACGTTTCCTCTGAACTCTTCCTTCCTAATACAGTAGTAAAAATACGTTGATCAATTCCCGGATGGAAAGTAAAACGGAGAGCCACGAGAATAAGAACACCACTTTATGAAAGTCGCGCATGCAGAAACTAGTTACCTTCTCCCATGTCGTATTCGGAAACTAGCATACGAGCTGGACCACTAGTAGTTATGACGCATTCTAAGATTGCTGTCTTTATCTTCGTTTCGTCATTCTCTTCTCTCCTTCAACCCCTTTGCCCTGAATATCAATAATGATTGAAATGTGATCGATTCTCGAGCTAAACTTTGAATGGCCATATAGAAGCAGCTTAGTAATTAATGACCTGCTGGTTTTTCTAAATAAGATTGGGTATGGGACTTGAATTGTGATTATATACTTTCCGTTGGCAGGTTCACCGATACCACGCCTAGAGGGATCCTAGTTTGATCCTAGGCATTAACATTTGTGGCATTCGAGTTGGTAGTTTTGTGTCGTTACCTTGGGTTAAGTTTTGTGTTAAATTAAATCGGTGTGTAAAAGTTCACATTTAATATATAAATAATTAAAAAGTAGGATAATTTCTACACGTGTTTCTCTCAATTTTAACTAAAAAATTTAAATTTGTCTAAGCGAGTTATTGGGAGAAAAACCATTGTACAAACTTTTAAAATATTTGATTTATTTAAATTAGACTCTTTGGGATAGTATTGGGTGTCAACTATCTTAACTTACGGGGACAGGAAGACAAGTATGGCTTTCCTAGTAACACTAATCTCCGCGTAAAATGATGTGAACGACATTTTATTTTAAAACGTTATTTAAAAAAATCTTCCATTGTACCCGGTTGTAACTAATGTCCCAAATACACAGGAAGTATTTAAGTAATTAATTTAGAACTGAATTTAGTATAAGTCAATTACTACCGTGGGAACGACCGATAACATTGCCAACTATTAGCTAAATGAGTAGCAATCACGACAATTAATGCACAATTTGGCGACAGTGCGGGCAGCGATGTTTAAGTACAAATGCACGCGCGAAAGAGCGAAGTGGATTTAAATGTGTTTAATAGATGTAGTCACATTAAAAGAAATAATATGTTATATTATTTCGAAATTGACATTGAAGTTTTAATTTATGCACAAGTAAATAATTTTTTTAAAGGAATTTTATTTTTATTGTTGACATTAACTATATTCCCAAAACAAGGTTGAAAACTATGACCCTTTGGATGCGCGGCGAATGTTTCGTAGTAACCTCGCTGGTTATTTCGTGATAGTTGTTAATTCAATCCATTGAAGAAAGCTAAGACATTGCCCCCGCCTGGAGGGTATGATTACATTATTCGTGCTGCCAGTTTGGGGAGTAGTTCGCTGAATTGTAGTGGTCCAGAGGTGCGGCGCGGTTCTGAGCATACCAGCTCGCACAGCCCGGGTCAGATATGATCGCTGGTGTGTAGTAGGCTTGTCAAGATGACCCGCTGATTGGAGGGATCATTGTTTCCTTATGTTAATATGGCGCAGTGAAGACCTTGCGCGTGGGCAGAATCACAATTGGCAGAGGTTAGGATAGCCACCTTTCTCAAAATAAAAAAAAAGGTACTTTTAACTCGTACAACTAGGGGTAATCGCCTCGGAATATTGATTTTTTTAGCAATGAATGCATCCATAAGCTATCTAGAGGCCACTCATTGCTGTCATTGGAAGAATTCGTGAATGAGGTTGTAGTAATATAACTTAATTGTTACTCGTGTGACAATAACATTATACAATGGAGATCCTGGGCTCGATTCCTTTTTCCAGATTGTCATCTTTACTTAATTTAATTAATAAAATGAATTCTTTGTTTTATAGTGTAGTTTATACTTTTCATGTTTTGAGTTTTGTATTCCTTTTTTGTGTGTGTGTGATCTTTATGGGAGGAAGGAGGCAAATGCCCTGTTTCAACCCGCCCTTCCAACTTTTCCCCCGAGTGCAACACTGGTAGTGACAGTGATGTTATTTGGAGAATCATACTCCATGCATTACCTTGATTGTGTTCTCCCATCACCCTTTGATTACTAAGGATATTAATTAGTCGATGATGAGTGGATATTCATTAAAACAACGGATGCTTAGAATACTTTTTTCTTTGAAGCTTTATCCAACTTTTTCTGAGGCATCTTGTAAATTACAAAATATTCCCGCTTTAAAGTTCAACAATCAAAGGCTGATTTAGTATTTTATGCCAAAAAATATTTTCTTAACGATTGAAGTATGATAGAGTAAACACACATATTAATTCATATATGATACAAAAATGTTGAACGCCAAGATGAAGGCCTACTTTAAAATAGGAAATACAGAACTCTTCTTTGTTTGTATGACATCATATTTATTTAAATATCCACAACTAGTCTCTCTTGGTTCTGATTGTACCCGCTTGTTTGGTGATCTATATTGGCTAGCAGAGTGTGTCAGCCCAGTTCCCATGGCGGAAGGTAATATTACCGCGCAGACGAGAGCAGCTGCGGGGCACTTGTTGGTACCGTGGGAACCTCCTCGTGACTCTGCTTCCTTACCCCTTCCCCCGACCCCTCTTCCTCCGTGACAATCTTGATCTTAGGCGACATCCGACACGCAGTCTTACACTGACCTCCACGTCACTTTCATTAATTCTTTAAATTGTCAGAATTAATGTAATGCACCATTTTAATAATTGGTTATTAATAAATTTCAAATCATTGCCATGATTAAGGTACGGTCACATAGCTATTAATACACAGTAAAAATGACTGATTTGCGACCGAAATTCTAGATGAACCATTAATGATATATTTTTATTTTTTATTATGACTGTATGAATACTATTCTAAATTAATATTGAATAATATAATTAATTTTTATGCATATATTTTTAAAAGCAACTCAAAAATAGCATTTTTGAAAATAGTTGCATTTAAAAAAAAATACCATCTTAAGTTTTGTGTGTAATTTACAAATATATTTTTAATCAAGTAAACCAATTCCCTCGGCTAGAAATCAGTCATTAGTTACCTAAATGTAGGTTTATTACTAAGATAGGGATGAAAACCCCTACCACACCTACTCGAGCCAAGAGAGAGGTGAAGTTTCCCGGTAGAATCCGAGATTCAGTCGGCCGTAATCCTATTGTTCGCTTGACAGGACAACACTAATGGCCTTGAAACTTGTCCAGAGGACCAATTAGAATATTTTAGATGTTTTTTTTTTCTTAGTCTTAAAAAAACTTTGCAAGCTAGAAAGTGAACCTACATCAATATTATTTCATAAATATATCACTTAAAATATTTTTTTCAATGGGTATTTTTAACGTGCAATCTATGAAAACAAGGATTATATTCGCACATGACTTACAAACTAGCTTTTAGTTATGACATACATAACAGTTTACTAATGTTAAATTATCGACATAGCTAAAGTGTCGGTTAAAATATAAAGAGAAATGTATTACGTTAAATTTGATAAACCACTTCAAATAAAGGTTAAAAAATAATATGACGATAATAGCATAGCAGTGGTAAAATAATTTTTAATACCAAAATTTGATTAAATTGGAATGTTGCGCAACTTGACGCACCTTATAATGACTCGACACACAAAGTATTAAATTATTTACATTTATTTTGTATTGAAGATCGAATTTCTAAAAAAAACTCAATTTTATGCTTCTATAGTAATTCACTTTTTGGGGTCAGCGTAGCCTTTAGAATTGTTCGGAAACTATATGCTATTCGTTAAGTAAACCAGGGTTGGACTGGGCCTCCAAAAAGGCGTGAAACATGTATTTTTAGAAGACGTGAAATATTTTGAAGATCCCAAAAAAATATCTATTTACTGTTAAATAACTATAGGAGTGCTGGTAGAGTTGAATAATATTCACTGATAATAATATTATTAGAGAACCCTCCTTATCTAAAATAAGGAATAAACAGAATGTCCAAACAACACTGCGTAACAAGGGGGCAAAAATGGGGTAATAGGAATGAGCGATTGGAGTTCTGTCCTTTGAATGCCTAAGATCAAACATTCGAACCTCAGATCTCGCAACCCACACCAGTTGTGGAAGTAAATATACGGACGGTCAGCCCTGTAGAGCTCATTAACAAAAAGGTGTATTTCCCAAAATTAAAGTAAAACTAAAAGACATGTAAAAATACACTACTTATGGGTATGGTGAACCATTAGACTAATAAATGCATGAACTGGCTTTAAGTTGATATTTATTCAACGAGAAGTTAATATCATATGAAAATATATAATAATATATTATATAGAGAGTATTGGATGTCATCATCGTGGTTTATTTCGTCAGCCCCTGCTTTATTCAAGTTTTCAAATGTTTTTAAACGTGTGTGTGTCTCTCTTTCTCAATCTCTTCTCTTTTCCTCCTCTATATCATCTTAGATCTCTTCTTGTCCGCCAACACCATCAGCGCTATCGGTGCCTCCATCTCGAGTGGAATGAAAACCACTCGTCTCGCTAATAAAAGAAATGACAGTGCTCGAGGGCCAACGAACCCCGGTCCCCATCTTTCAGGTCGTCCGAGTCCATTCATGCAGGAAGGAGGGAAGGAGTCCTATGAGCCAACATATCTCCCTCTCTTCCCCCCTAATCCACTCTTGCTAATTTTTTCAATTACACGCCTCCTCTCCTCTGAGCATACATCATCATTATCATACGCGTGCTGAAGCGTTTCGAAGCGACCGGTTGTTGTTGATTTCCTGACAATGGTGGTATTGTGTTGCTTTGGGCTCTCTGACTTTGGGAAGTGACGTTGTGGGCCTACGCCCTTGGCCCCTCGTGATAGATGGGCGAAAGGTGAACTTGGAGTCAAAACGTTTTGTTCAAATTATAAGAGGGCCCTGGAAGATTTTTGGTGCAGTTGTATCAGCGTTACAAAAATCCTTTTAAAGGTCAAAAAGGTCCTGTATTGGTTTTAGAACTGCCAAGATTGACACGACGTTTCAAAAGTGGTGGTTGCATAAAGTAGGTCCACAAGTAAATTATGTACTAAAAACTAACCACTTTAACCATTTAGGTTATACTTTTACATTAATATCGCAAATATAATAAATATGAGGAATGTAGAATTTTAAAGAAAATGTGCTCGCATTTGCTTGGAGAAAGAGTGTGGACAATTTAGGGGAAAAAACTCCCTTTATTCACTCGACCAACGTCTGAACACCGATCTCCTCGCCAGTGACAATTCAGTCTAAAACCAAAGGGGCGTAGTAGACCATGTGACCACCGATGCTTATTTAATCATACATGCATACCTCCACTTACGACACTTTTTAATTTTAATTTACGACAGCTTAGTGACATGACGCTACCGCTCGCACCAGTGTCCAGTGATTTGTATGACTACACTTTTTCGAAAATTATAAGGCCTACAATGTTTGTTTTAGTTTAAAATGTGTCATTTACTACAACCGAGCCTATATATGACGATTTCATTGCAGTTCATGTATCGAAAAATGAAAGAAAGAAAAAGCTACGACACTCCTCACGGACTTTCTCATTCTATAGTTTAAAAATTGAGATATTTACTCAAAACTCGTAATACATGTGTAACGAAATAATTTGCACTAGCAAACTCGAGCAAAAATTGCGTTACACTTACGTTAAACATTTTTTGACTTCCGGATTTAAATGTTATGAGTTTCTTTTTAAAGAATTAAAGTCCTCTCTAATATATTTGCCCTCCCCCCCCCCCTCCCAAAAAAAGATGTATATTGGGTCTACAAGGATCAATACGTCGTATTAAAATTTAGAATTCCGGTTAAAAATGGTGACTTTTATTAGGGGTTGCACATCTTATGGTTATCGCATTTTTATTAAATTTATCATTTATAAATTTAGATCAATAATAAAGGTAAATGTTGACTATTGAGTTTAAAATGATAGAGATAGATAATTGCTGTACAAACATTTCCCCTAAGAGGGTAAAGAAAAAAGAACATACACTTTTTTAGGACTTACTTACTCACTTAATCTATGGAATTAATGAATTATTGCGCTAAAACTTAAGTAATATAACTGTAAAACTAAAGCAAACAAAATAAAACAAATAAAAGTAAACAAAATTGTATTAATATATTTGCCAATATTTACGAGACTAATGGTTTTATACAGACATATTTCAAATAAAAGTTATTTATTTTTAATAGCACTACAATTTTTCAATGATAAGTTATTTAGTATCTTAAATAGTTGTGGAGATAAGGAAATATCCGCTTCTCTAAAGTACCCTAAGAGTCATTTTCATAGGAAAATGAAACTATCCATTTTGTTTATAATCTTAATCAACGCCTAGATACGAATTTTAATCAAAATCGTTAGAGCTGATTTTGAGAAAATTCATTTTGTCTCTGCTCCCCCTTTATTAAACTACTCTTAATCTTAGGGTTAAACCGACACACAGACGGCATTGTAAGAAACACTTTTTAGGGTTTGTGGGGTCATGAAACGTCAACATTTATCAACATCTTTGGTTAGATTTTATTTCATGGTCGCAATACTTGACCTTTAGTATTCGAATATATATATATATACTTCTAGTTTGAAAACTATTTGTTTTATAAAAATATGTTTCAATTAAAATATTTTTATTATAAATAGAACTACATATTTGCAATGATAAGTAATTTCATATCTCAAATAGTTTCGGAGATGTGATAAAATAAATTAGAATTTACGCATCAAACCGGAACCCTTAAAGTAATTTTTCCGTAAAAATAAGAGTAGGCCTAGCTATTGTTTATAATATTGATCAATGCTTAGAAATGAAATTTAATCAATATTGTTAGAGCTTATTTTGAGAAAATCAATTCTTTTTTCTCTTTTTGCCATTCAGTAAACTACCCTTAATTTTAGGGTTGGATTCCATTTCCAAAGACCCCTCGCAACAACCCTATTAAAACCCTAAATTCTAAGTTTTAGCGCGATCGATAAATAATTTAGGATCTAGTCCGAGGTACAGACAGACAAGCAGAAATTCAAAAACCACTTGGTCGGATTCAGAGGGTCGTGAAACGTCGAAATTTATCAAAATCTAAGAGTTAGATTTTTTTGACGATCACAATACTTTCTCTACCTGTAAGATAGAGAGGAAGTAAAAAGGTATTGATAAAGCGCCCCTTCCAAGTACGAGTGTGACTCGCAAGCCGTACTCGGTCATATTTCACCACACACGTTCCACCACTAGCACGAGTGGACTTGCAACTTTGATCAAACATTTCAGTGTCTACAATGTGTTTGTCGAATCAAGTTGCAGCAGCGGTGATCATTTTAGTGCACGAGTGAATCCCAAGCCTCATCCTGCTTTCCTCTATTAGAATAATCTGCTACGAATTTACCATAAAGTCGGCAATTGACGGTACTCCTCTAAAAACTTTGTCATAAACTCAGGTCTCATGAACGATTTGGATATGGAAGCCGACATGGTCCCTCTGATTGACAAAATCACTGTCTTCACTGTGGATCAAGAGCCTGGCTCGTACACCCTCCGCAGACGTACGAGCCAATAGCGAGCTGGACTCGACCCGTCTGATGCCAAGCCCGGCTCGTGACACCCCCCCACTCACATACGAGTTTAGGTAACTGGAAACCGAGCCGAGCCTGACTCGTACGTGGATGAACCGCTCGACAGTGGTCAGGAACCTGCCCTCTCGTAAGTTTGAGGTATGCTTGTATTTGTTTTAGTGTTGTTATTCTGGAAAAGCATTTATTTAAATGTCTTATTCTTGGACCGTAGCTCCTCTTTGTCTAATCTAACCATAGGATATTAGACGTCTGAATGTTGAATAATATATCGGGAGCTCAAAAATTAGTTATTTTCAAAGTTAGTATTCCAATTTATTGCATTGTTTATTGATATCCATTGTTTGCCTCCATACTCACTTTTAAGACTTAATACATTAATTATATCATTGATACACATCCGTATCGGTGGGCACGCAGACTAAACGTCAAACTCATCTAGTGTAGTTTGATACTGAGGGGGAGGTCAGGATTTGAATTCCGACCGGTTTGTGGTTTTCTTCACAAAAACTCTTATATATTTCCTCTAAATTCTATCTTACTCATCCCTTCGCTTATTAGTGTAAATATACAATTAGCTCGGATGGGTGGTAATACATGGAGCAGTTCATGCAGAGCATGGTTTAGTAGATACACTATATCTAGAAAGAGTGCGTCTCACTCTTATCATTCGATTAAAAATAGAAGGCTCACATCCACACGTGGGTAGTGCATTCTCCGAGACACCTGCGTGCACCTGTCAGGTGTAAACTCAAGAGGCTCAGTCCCCGGTATAATGATCGCAATAAACCACTTGGCTCGCCCGCGAAAGATGCCTACCAGATAGTACTTCTCATTAAAACACCAACTGGTCGGTGTCATGGCTAGAAACTTGTCTAAACTTTCCACTGTTCTGAACGGCTATTAATCGCGTTAATTACCAACCATTGTGCGCGCTGCTAATGCCGGAATATTAACGCTTGAATAGGGCCGCGGATTGGTACTGTGTGGCGACGCGTGTATGGTACAGGGTGTCGAGAAATTCAGACTATGGTCATCTTACAAAAACAGGTCAATAATGTCACAAAAACGTAAATCTACGATACATGTATACGAGTATATATATATCTCCATTAAGTTCAGACAAAGCCATAATGAAGGGAAAGAATTGTTTTGGGTAGTATACTCCCCCCCT
>CABFOV010005091.1:0-18850 GCA_902141375.1 Timema poppense
TGTAGTATCGACGTTTTATGACCCCCTTAAACCGAAAATGGGGTTTTTGCGATGCCATCTGTCTATCTCAGTCTAGAGCTAAAAACCCATGAAAAATTACTTTGAGGGTACTTTACATAAGCAGAAATGTCAAATTTTTTATCACATTTCCTTAAATATTTGAGATAAATAGTTTACCTCATAGTAATGTTGAAGTAGCCTACTATTAAAAATAAGAGTATATTATTTTAAATATATACTTTTTTTAAAATCAATAGTTTCTTAGCTATACACAAAAATATATAGACTATGTATATATATATATATACACATAAATATACTCGAAATAATATACAATCTTATAGAGACATTAAGGAAAGAGGAAAATCTCTGGCCTCCAAATAGCATAACAATTAATTTCACATTTAAAAGACCTCCACAAAAAAATCTACATTTTATGGAGATATTTGAACATGTGAATGTTTATATGTAAATATATGAATATAAATGTGCATATATATATATATATATATATAAAGTGTATATATGTATATCTATATTTATTTATTTTGTGTAGATCTTTTAAAATGTGAAATTAATTGTAATGTTCTTTAGAGGCCAGAGATTTTTGTTCTTTGGTGGAGTGTTTCTGTAACAATTTATATGATCTCGGTTCACTAATTCTTATTAGTGTTTAATAACTGTCTCTATTTTAAGATAAAGAAGAGTCTGAGCGGAGCACCGTAACATTTATTTTCCGCAGTGGGGTTTTTAATTCTACGAGTAATGCTGACGTGGTTCATTATTTTGGTATAGGCTCTAAGGGAACGCTAGCCGAATTCCGCAGTTTTGCCGTTTTTATGGTAAAAATATATTTAACCTAAAAATTATTATTATTATTATTATTATTAGCACCGCGTCTTACTATCCGTTCGGGTTATACGCACTTACGATAATGTGTAATGGTAGGGAGATTGTGAGATGAAATGGAGGACCTACAGTTTAACGTGGAATCCGAACCATGGTGGAGGCCTGGCATTCCTCACATTCACAAGATGTCTTGTCATAGGTGAAGGAAGGGTTTGGTAATCAGATAAATCTGTGCCGGGACCCGGGATTGAACCCCGGACCCACAGCACAGAAGTCTGACACCTTACCCCTAGAACACCAGGTCACCAACCTAAAAATTAAAATATGTCCTTCGTGGATACGTTTAGTTCAATTTTCTACACATAGGAATCTCAACAATTCTTGAATACTTTGTCATTGGCATACGAACAAAAACCTTTTTAAAGAAAGAATAAAAAGTCCTGTTTTAATGCTACATTGACCTTGACAAATATTCGAGAACTGTTGATATTTTGATACTATGTCAAGGTTGCCGTGCCTGGAAAACTGGGAGATCCGATAAAATACAGGCAATTTTATAAAATCTACTAAAAGTACTGAAATAGTTTTTAAATTTGAGACATTTAACTGAAAGCTTAAAATAGTAGGCCTTTGGCTGGACGAAAAAGTGAATTGAGAAATTAAGCACGCTCATTCAAACATGTATGGTTACCCCTTAAACAAGGGTTATGAAGCGAGAGACGATATAGGTCTACTTCCTCATCACTCTTTAACCATACTGTCTTAAACATAATTTACATTACTTCACACTAGTCAGTTTGATGAAAAGTAAAATTTTAATTCTCTTTTCTTCAACACAAGCTACCTGTAAAAATGGAACTTTCTCTGGGAAACACAGGAAAATTGGTAGTAAGAAAATAGTAGCAGACCTGTATTTGTAGAAAACTAAACTAAATATATCTGCTGAGGCAATAGTTGATAAATTTTGACCAACATTTTTTTTTTAATGAAAACGTTATAAAATACTAACTTTAGCTCACATGCCATAGCATCCTATCTTAAGTTGGTGCTGTAGGGAACGCAAGAAAAGGCGAGTGTTTTTGCAGTTTTTATATCAACCTATTCTCTTGGTTAAAATAAATCAAATATTTCTCCATTAGAAACAAAGTTTAATTTTCTTCACATGGTGATATCAACAGTTGTTGAATATTTGTCATGAGCAAAGCGACATTAGACGTTAAAAACTTTTTAAATTAAGAGAAATAGTTGTCACTAAATCCTAGGCCACTCTCGACAGATATTCTACAACTTTTGAGGTCACTATATGTAGAAAATTAAACTCTTTGATTTATTTTGGCCTAAAAAAGTTTTGATATAAAAAAACTGGTAGAAAAAATAGTTCTTCTATTGCTTCCCTTACACCCTCACCATAAGTCTTGGCGTATTAGAACTGAAATAAACTCTCCCTAAGAAAATGTCCCATTGAGGATCATACCTGTTGATCTTAACTACCTGGTGGGCAAGATGTCAGTCCGACCTTAGGTGTTACCATTCCCCCTTCCCCTCCTGCATAGTTCTAAAGATGGGGTGAGCCAACCGAGAGTGTTTTCTGGACCGATTCCAAACTCGCGGTCGTACTGTTCTTTGTCATCTTCGCCAACTGCCCCATTCTCTTTCAGACAGTCTCTCCCCTCCTGCTCGGTGGTGTGATCTTTAGTATTGGGTTGAACGAGTCGCGAGTTCTTGTCCACATCGCATACAATTTTATTTGGGTGTTAGTTCCGTCAGTTCGTTTTATGTGTAGCTCCATGAGCGCAGGGAGAATTTAGTTTGGGGTAGGGGGTTTCAAAATCGTAAGTTTATGACTTACTATTATACCCTATCAAATAAGAACATTGTTATTTAATGACGGTAGGGGTGGAACTTTATTTGTGAAAGGGGTAAGGGAGGGGCAAGCAATAAATGTTAGAAAATTGGATGCTACTAGAAGATTTTTTGTAGTGATTCTTTTTGAGAATTTTGGAAAACTATACTCTTTTAACAGTCATTTAGAATAGTACTCCCCCTGAGATTGTTTGAAATTTGAATATTCCTAGAGGTTATTGTAGTTAGTTCTCCTTCGGCCAATTTTTGAAAGTTTTAGTTATTTTAAAAACTATTTTAAGACGTGCTCACAAGAATTTTTTTATAAGCTATATTCCCTAGAATCTCTTTGAAGTGGGCTTCATCTAGAATTTTTTTGAAATTTGGATTACCCTATTAACTATTTATAGTGTCTTTTGCTTGTTGTTGTGTTTTTCGAAAATTAAATGACCTTAAAAGCTATTTGAAGTGGTCTTCCACCAGCAATTTTTTTTAAATTGGATGCCCCTAAAAGCTATTTGGAATGTTCCTTGCTTGGATTTTATTATTTTTAATCAGATACCTTTTGAAGCTATTGAAAGTGGTCTTCCCCTACACATTTTTGAAATTGGAATGCTTTTAGAAACTTTTTGGAGTGGTCCTCGCTTGGATATTTTTAAACATATTATATGCATATAAAAGTTATTTGGAGTCCCCCAATACGGGTATTTCTGTTAAAACTCGGATGCCTTTGGAAACCATTTATACTGATATTCGCTTGGATTTTTTTAAAAGAAAAATTGCTTTTAGAAGTTATTTAGAGTGGTTCTTCCTTAGAAAATGTTTGAAAAGTGAAAGTTATTTGAAGCTTGATACAATGCCATCTTTAAGCTTATTATTAAAAACTTCGGAAAATTTCTGGGTGGAGAGGAATGTTAAAAAACCATAACATCCCCCCTTTTTTATACTGCCATGTGTAGACCTATGCCATTAGGCTGGGGCCCACCTAACAAAGTGAATGATTCGTTGAAAATTAACACTTACGGAACGTGGGAACAGCATTTCATTTAAATTGATCAGTTTTCTCTTTCAGTCAAAGTAGGATTTCGTTTCACTTTTGTTCAGTTCATTTAAAGGAAACGAATGTTTGATGAAAACTGAGAACTTCATATTTTGTATTACTGGCAAACCAGTAAGTAAACTTACATATTCACCCTCACACTGATTTTTAAATAGAAGAATAATTAATTAATACCATTTTTTTTAGCATTTTTGAAAATATGGATGTTTGTGAAATGTGAGTAGTAAACTTATCCAAACAAAACGACGCGGGCAAACTACTAAGTTGTGTTTATGGGCAAACAGGAATTGACCAATTCCGACATTCAGTTCTCCAATTAATATTCTGAAATAAAATCTTTAAATTTCAGTACCTATTTTAGCTCATTATTTTACAATAATTTCTGCCTCTGCTTTACTGACTTAATTTTGAGTCTAGGCTCGATAATTTGATCCATGATTTATCCTTCAGTGTTTGTATTTCGAGTCAAGAACCCGAATTAGCGTCATAATATATCCTATAATTTCTACTTTTTCAGATAAGATCCCCACATTTGACTCTTAAGGTGAGAGTGTTTTTGTAGCTTCTATGTCAAAACCTTGTTGACCAAAATAAATAAAATGTTAATCCAGTCTAGACATAGAGTTTAATTTTTTTCACACGGTGATACGAACACTTGTTAAATATTTGTCAAGGGTGTCCTGGAATTTAATGATAACTTTTTCTCTTCATTTAAAAAGTTTGTCATATAATGGCGCTATACACACAACAAATATTCAACAACTGTTGACCCCCTTCAGTGGCCACGTGGTCTAATGCGCTATTCCCGTGTTGGACTAGACTGCTGAATACTGGGAGATTGGGGTTCGATCCCGGTCTTATTCACTGAGTGTAATTTTCCTAAATGATTTTACACTTTCCCTCTACGCAAATGCGGGTGCATTTTTCTCTAAATTAACCCTTCCTAACCCATTAGTGTAATTAGTACATAGGTGTATAATCTGAACAGGTAGTAAGACGCAGTGCTAAACCAATATAAAAAAGTTGATATCACCATGTAAAGAAAATTAAACTCTTTGTTTATACCGGAGCAATAATTATTGATTTGTATTTTCCAAAAAAAAAATTTTTTTTTCTACAAAAACTGCAAAAACCCTGCCCTTTTATCGTGTTTCCTATACTCCTACCTGAATGTGTCGTATTCTCAGCACTAACAAAAAAAATATAGTACCAACGTAGCACGAACATTAGACTTTTCAAAAATCAGATGACCAAGTTTACACACATGATTGTTATTAGAATGCTTTGTGTCATTTCATTTGAACAGTGCTTGCCAACCTTTGTGTCGTGCCAGGTGGCAGTCTCCATTTTCCGCTAATGAGATGACTAAAACATGAGGTATGAGGTGTCTACCTATTCTTGCAATAGGAAGTGTTGAGTCTTGCGTCAAGAGGTTTTTGTCACTTGATTTGATGGCCGGGGTTCGGTCAACACGTAGGTCACGAGAAGGTTGGCTTTGTAATTATGCAAAAAAATCATGTTTTTGTGTGTTTTATTTGGGGTTTGTAATCTGCACTTTATAAATAGAAGGGTGCCCAAAATTAAGGGGAATTTTAAAAACTTGGAAATGTCAAATAATTAAAAAATTTAAGGTAAATCGGGGTATTCTTTAATCTAATTGTAATGGCATATTTACTGACTAACTTTTATAGGAATATCCTTATTTGACAGCTAAAAAAGTTACTAGCTCGACTTTCACGAATTAATACGTCAAATAATGTATTCTTCAATATACACGGTTGATTATAAATATCTATAAAATATAACTAATAATATAGTAAAATGTTATCAAAATTGATCGGAAAAATAAAGCTTATATTTTTTAAAAGACTCTTCCTATTCATTATATTATAATACTTTTTTTTATAAAGTCTACATATCTATTTTTGAATGCGTTCCAAAAATAATTACTTATAACAAAATTTGAATTTTTGAAACATTTTTATCAATTCCTAGAAAGGGCTTGGGTAGGTAATTTTACTTCCCTAAAATACGGGATCACCATCACAGAGGGTGACGTGGCCAGGCTCGAAATATATTGAACTACCTTTGATAGGGAGTTTTCGGCGTGTGTCTCGGCTAGGTCTACTGTTTTTTCACATGTGAATAGACACTGGTAGCCGCCTCGGTGGCGTAGTTGGCTAACGCGCTAATTTAGTGTTGATCTAGACTGCCGAGAACTAGAAGACTGAGGTTCGAATCTAGGTTGGGTGAACTGAGGTGGGTTTTTTCCTAAATGTTTTTCACTCTCCCTCCACGCAAATGCGGGTTCTTCATCTAAAATTCAACCTGTCCCAATTCCTAATCCATTAGTGTAACTAGTACTTAGTCGCGTTGTTAAATAAATAAATTTATCACTGGTCTATTTTTGGCCTTACGTTAATGCAGAGGTTCATTTTATCCCACTATCCTTCTTATCTTTAAGCCCAACCCATAGATAAATCCGCCCACACGCTCAAACTAAAGAAGGATTATGGTAAAACTTAAGTAAGAATATATTTTTTGTCGACAGGATTGAAAATATTTAAATTTATTATAAGGGGTATTATTAAGGCTCTCTCTCTCTCTCTCAAAAGGGATAAGGGCGTGCAAAGCTTTTAAACTTCAACCTCGCTTCTAAAAAAAAATTCCCGTTTCGACAATTCGCCAATACTATATTGATAGCTAAAATTCTCAATGTGTGGTCAATTATTGCCATTTCGGACTGTTAATTGCATTACAAATCAAGATTCATGTGTTAAATATCTGAAGTAATTGAACTGTAAGTTTTGATGATAACTTTATTTATCAGAATAAAACTAAATATTAAGATCATTTGTGTATCGAAACATTTTCCAAGTCATTTTAGTGCATTACATTCTATAAATAGCCACAATATAATATTTTTGTAAGCATTAAATCTTTAACATAAAATATTCGAACTCTGATTCGGCTGCGAGAATATTTCATACATACTCGATTAGTGTTGGGTTCTAATTGAAAAAGTGGACTTCGCACACCCCTAATAAGGAATGTCTGTCCATCACATGACTTGACGTAAAAACTTCAGTTTTATGACAAATTAAATTTCATCTTTTTATACTTCAATCAAAGTCAGTAGCAATCAACCTTTTTTTTGTTCGCGTATCCCTAATTATAATTTCTGTTCAACGTTTTACTCCCAAATTTGTTGGTTCATAATGTTATTTATTTATAAGATGTTGTTTTATGAACCGACTGGTTATTTCAGCACACGAGAATTTTTATGAGCGAAAGCGAAAGGGCCTAGTAATTTTTCCGGGAAAGGTATTTTCACATATCTTCCAGGCTTCTTTTACATGCCAGCCACAATAGACATGGGACCTTACTTCCCCTTCAAAGAAAGTTGTGCTACGGATTTGTATCGTTAAAAATAATTAGTCGACCCCGACTCAGTTTGAACCCAGGTCCTGAGGTGAGCACTTTACCCCAAGATCACCGAAGTCGACAGTGCTTAATGAAGTTATACTTATTCTATAAGCTACATCCAAATATATAAAATAAACTACATCCAAAATAATATAATAATTTATAAGTTTTAAATGAGAAATATGTGTTTGTATATATTTTGTTTACATTTTACACTTAAGATTTATTCGCATACTCTTGATGGTACGCGTACCCTACTTTGAATACCACTGATATAAGTTGTCTGAAAAAAAATGAGATTTCCTTCTGGAAAACACAGAGGGAATTTTGTTGCGAGAAAATTGTAGTAATCCTATAAGTAATGTATCCATTATTATAGAATACTTTTACTCGGATCAAAGTGAAACTATTCTTCTTATTTTATAGCTATTTTCGATAGGTTTTTTGTTTCAACCCTGAAGTTCACTTCTCTAGTAAAAGTTTCAGCTAAAATATCAGAATAACACATAAATTGATTACAGCTACGTTTTTATTTGCTACGCATATCAAAGTTTATCAAATAGATTTCTGTTTGTGTGATAAAATCGGGGAAAGGAATAAATACAGTCCAATTTTCATAGCAGAGGTTTTTTTAGATAATACAAACAAATTTTTCTCGGCCAAAATTGATAAAATTTTACAGTATAATTAGTGTTATTGTATAGATATTGATGAAATATATCAAAAGTGACAAATGAAAATAACATGACCTGATATATGAAAATATGAAATTAGATCTCGTAGCTTTTCTGTCAGATACGTTTCTTCATATTAAAATTGGACCGTACCTATGAACGTGTGCTAAATGAGTGCACATGTTAGATTACAAGCGCCTCTTACTCACATATGTGGGCACACGAGTTAAACGTCAAGCTCGTATAGTTTGAGGTGAGCCTGAATTCTGATCGGGTGTGCTGAGGGTTTTTTTCCAAGTGGTTTCTCACTTGCCTTTATCGTGAATGTGGGCGCATTTATTTAAAATCTTATCTTCCTCATTTTTATTACATTAGCGTAATGTATAAATAACACTAACGGATAGGGAAACTTGTTAAAAGACGTGAGAAAGTTGGTCATACTAAGTGTTCGTAGACCACAGAATCGGGAAACGCGTTTTTTTTCACTGTGCGTGATGTAATACTAACTCTATTTGGGCAGGTATGAGGAAGGAAGCATTTTAGAGGTAGTCTTATTGCATTTGCTTGGAAAGAGAAGGCTAAAACCCTCAAGGTAAAACCACCATTATCAGACCCAACTGGGATTCGAACCCCTATCTCCCCGTCATCAGCAAGCCAGTCCAACACAAGAGTGACGCAATGGACCGTTCGGCCACTAAAGTGGGTAAAACCCTGTTCTCAGGGGGCATTCTCTGTCTGCTCTGGGCTACCTAGGTAGCTTAGAAATTGCCTATCATATGTTGCTCTTAGGTTAAATATTTATAAAGCCTTTAATGCTACACGAGTTTGGTGTGGAGTTTTTATATCGACACTTTTTTTTTTGTTAAGATAAACCAAATGCTCCTCCAGTAGAAACATACAGTTTAATTTTCTTCACATGGTGATATCAGCAGTTCTTGAATACCTGTTAAGGGTGTCCTGGAATTTAATGACAACTTTTTCTCTTCATTTAAAAAGTTTCTCATCTAATGCTACTCTGCTAATGACAGATATTCAACAACTGTTGATATCACCATGTGAAGAAAGTTAAACTCATGTTTTTACTGAAGCAATATTTTATTTATTTGATAAAAAAGTTGTTTATAAAACTTTCATAAACACCGGCCTTAACTCGCCTTCTCTACACTCACACCTTAAGAGTTAAAATCTTATATTTTGGGGGAGAAAAAATTGTTTAATCATCTAAACTCAACCACCAGGCAAATGAAAGGTAACTGGTATAGGAGCTTATAATGGATATTTGTGAATTGAATTATGTAATTTAATAAAGGGCTCACACAGCTCATTTTAATGCCATTTGTATTTTCCTCCTCCCCTGTTTTTTCTCCTACACAGCTCCACACAGTAACGTTATAAGCCCGCTGGGTTTCTGAACGTTTATCAATTTCTACTCGGCTATTCTATAGCGCCGTAAGACTAGGGAGTCACTCAGCCTACATACATCCTTCCCTCCTCTCACATTCTTCCCGGAACAGTTGTTTCCGGAGTCCGAGACTCCCGGAGCCGTGTCGCGTGGATCTCACATACACCCCCGGCACGTGGGGATCGTAAAAATGTTATCCAATCCCCCGCTCTTCTGCTATCCAAACTCTCTCTTTCTTCAAACAACTTTTATATCACTTAATGTGTTCGAGATATATTTCTTTTCGTTTTATCGGCTGCTGACGTAGTCTTTTTCTTCATACACTTAAAAAAAAAGGGTTCGAAAACAACGTAAGGTTTGTTTGATTTACCGAAGTTTGTGACAAGAATTCTCATTCCAAATAACTTTTATTCCAAATCCATACAATAGGTCGCGTTTGTTTAAATCTTCCCTCGTAAATGTTTGACACTAAAAATAATTGGACTGTACACTTTTATAGATTGAAAATAATTGTGTCATTATTTTACACGTGCATTACGTTCACCTTGAAAGGAGTCTTACCTTTATGGATTACACTATGACCATATCTTATAAGCTGTGCCATTATATTATAATGTATGATGTCCGCATTCGAGTCATACCGACTGAACCGCCACTGTCTGTTGGTGCAGATAGTGCTAATTTCTGCGGATAAAGGAAGTCATGTGGTCAGTACAAAGAAGCTTCCAGAAAACTGGATCAGCTACTTTTTTATTCTTGTAGCTCATTAATTGTCTAAAGACCCACTGCTTCACAGAAAATTTGTAAGCACTTGGGATTGAACCTAGGACATCTGTATCTTTAGCCAGGAACTCTAACCACTAAATCGCAGAGGTAATAGTCATCTGCTATACCATAGTGGAATAATGCAAGGTAAGCTTGCCAACTTTCAGGGTAAACCAAAGGTTCAGTCCAATTTTCATAGGAAGAACCTTATCTGACAGCTATACAGGTTCTACTTTCGCATATTCATACGTTATGTCATATGATTTATGGCTGTAACTTTTTGTTCTCAATACCGTTAATATAGTAAAATGTTATAATTTTTAACGGCTAAAAAGTTTCGCTTTCCCACTGTAGATTTCTAAATTTAGAATCACTGGTTATTCAGTACTAGGTTATTTGTTTGCTCTCTCAGTATATGGAGAGAAAAACTTACGTAGCCTACCTACACACTTTTTTAAAAGCGATCAAAAAAATATATATTCAACACCGCGCGCCGGTGGGCACTAGGTCTAAATGTCAAAACTCATTTAGTCTGGTTAGGGTGCCCTGGTGGTCTAGGGGTGAGGTGTCAGACTTCTATGCTGGCGGCCGGGGTTCAATCCTCGGTCCCGGCACAGATTTATATGATTGCCAAACCCTTCCTTCACCTCTGACAAGACATCTTGTGAATGTGGGGAATGCCAGGCCTCCACCGTGGTTCGGATTCCACGTTAAACTGTAGGTCCTTCATTTCATCTCACAATCACCCTACCATTACACATTAGCGTAAGTGCGTATAACCCGAACGGGTAGTAAGACGCGGAGCTAATAATAATAATAATAATTTAGTCTGGTTTGTCGGTGACAGAGAAATCTAGGTTCGAATCCCCTTGTGTTTGTAACCATTTCGACTGGCTGGCTTTGAACCACTGTTTTTTTCCTACCTCGTGGTTGTTCGACCGCTTTGCAAACGAATGTTGAATAATTTCCTTAAAATTCAACCTCTTCGTCCTGTCTCTTTAGACTAAAAGTAATCGATTGCTAGTGCTGACATTAAAACGCTACATTCCCACCTTAATCCAACCGTAGTGTACCCCGCATTTATGATCACGTGGTCTCAGGCGTCAAGGTCGTAATAGACAGGAAGTTTGATGTTTGACTCTTTTCCAGGTTCACTGGGGAGCGATGGGAGACGGTAAGGGGGACTTTTATGTGGTTTTTCACTGCTTTTACCAAATACCTTTTCTAACCTAATGCGGGTGTATTTCCTCTAAATTACTCCTACCAACCCCCACCTTTTAGATTACATTGTTTAGTAAAATATTGGTCTTACCCGCATCGGTGTTCTCATGGTCTAGAGCAGAGGTCCCCAAACTGTATATACTTTAGAGCACATTCAAAACTAACGGTAGCGCGGCGGGCACCAATTACTTTTTCAAGGCAAATTTATAGCCGAACATAATTCATAATGCAAATAACACACACACAAAAGCTACATATTAATTTTAAAAAACTGTGAGTTAAAAATTTTAAAAAAATCGCATATAAAATAACGCAAATAGTACGCAAAGTTAGTCCAAAACCAGTTTAAACAATTGAAACCATTTTTACCCAACCAAAAGTCATTGTCAATAAATAAAAAAAAACTGCTTTAATTATGGTTTTAACAAAACTAAAATAAAGACACAAGTAACTACCTAACTACTCACCACCATTTTGGGGCTTAGGTACATTTTAAAAATATATGTTTATTCTGTGTTTATTCAAACAACAAAGCTGGGTGGACCCATGTCAAGATATTTACAAAGGCAATAGAAAATATTGGCGTGGTATTAGCGAGTATAATGATAGTTCCCAGTAATAAAGTACACTTTGAAAATGAGCCGGCAAAGAAAGAGGAATGAGTGGGAGGAATTGGAAAGAAGGGGGCTTTCAATCACCAACTTCTTGAGAACAGTATACCTGGAGAAAGCACAAACTTGATATTTGTCGGAAAAGTGACAGATTAAAATTATTAGTCAAGAACTTTCTAGCTGTGGTCAAAAAGTGGTGGGCAGACGCAAAAGGCTCGGCGGGCGCCATGGCGCTTCGTAAATGTTTTACCACTCTTTCTCCACGCGAATACGGGTACGTTTCATCCTTATTCTCCCTTTCGTGTCCCTCCCTCAGCTAGTACGAACTGCTCTTAAGATGCGGTACACAAAAATTAAATAATTTTGGTATTGAACCTGCAAATAAATTAAAAAAAAATTGTTTTGGGATGTATTTGAAAGTAGTTTTTCTTGACACTGTGAAACAACCGTGCGGGGTTTGATGGGAAACGAATCGCGTCCACCTATTTTCACGGTCCATGGGAGGCATTTAATGAGGCCATGGCATTTTTTGATTTGTTTTTATTGCTGTCTTGGTGTGTTGAAAGCAAGTGACTGAATTTGTATAAGTAGCTTGAATCGCCTAAAAACGTTACTAAGGACCGAGGCTTTGAAGGTCATTTGAATGACAACAGCTCACTCTTGCTTTCTAATCATTTTATTCGGAGTAAAGGTTCTACCGAAGAGTTTTTATAATCAGATATCGAAACCTAAAATTAAAGGTAGTTTACTTAAGGGCCAAAATAAAAAAAATCGATTCTCTTAATATCGTCTCAAACCATTTTAATTGAAATTCATACCTGTCTAGACACTATTTAAACCCTACAAAACAAAATGGTGCATTTTATTTTTCCAGGAAAATTAATTTTCGTTTCAGGTTAAATATAATGAAAACAGCTACACTGACGCAAAATACTGAGATAAAACAAAATAATTCTCATTTCAGTTAGAACACAAAAAAAAAATAATTGTAAGCAATGTTTTACAAAGCTCTGCTGAGGAGCTAGGACGGCTTAAATGCGCTGCTACATGTTGGTGCGGCGGCCATATTGATGACGCCATTACTAGTACCCCCACCACTGGTTTTCCTTAAGAATGACCTTTCCACGTACTGTAGGTTATGGGTAATCTTGAGCACAGAACAAAGTTTAAGGTAAACTAGGTGTAAATAAAAGTGGACTATCTCTTGGACTATTTTAACATTAATAATTAATTATTAGTTTCGACCCTGTTAAAAAACTGTTCAACGTATCTCTTTAACGCTCTCCTACTCCTTATATAATTCTCTCCCACTTTGTATGTATCTCCTTACCTTTGTATTTTTCTCTATATTTCTTTCTTTACCTATTTTTCTCTTTCTTCCTCCCCTTCTGTCTTTATCACCCCCGCTCCATCTCTTTTACAATGTTATCTCCTTCCTTATTCATCGTTCCTATTTTTCTCTTTCCCTTCTCTTTTACTCTCTTGTTAGCCTCTCTTTCTTTCGCGCCTCTTTTATTCTTTGTTTTCTTCTGTATCTTTTTCTTTCTCTGTTTTTCTCTTTCTCACCCACACTATTTATAATACTGGCCACTTCTGTAAGACGTGTTTCTTGCGGACTGTAAACTTACCTCTCCACCAACACGTCATAACACCAGTTGTTACATTTGCTCGACACGCCACCGGTCCCGGGCAATCTATTCTCTGTTGAGTCAGGTAAGGGAGAAGAGAGTCATACTCCGCAACGGTAGGAAGGGACACCGACTTTTCGTGAACAATGTTTTCACAAAATTTTTGACAAATCCATTTCGAAAGTGTTAAAACTGGTTTCAAGTTCAAACAAATCATTATTACGTATTTTCGAATTCACGAAATAAAACTATAAAGGTATTTATACGTGAAATCGGAATTTTTTTTACCAAATCTTATTATTATTATTATTATTATTATTTTAAAACAAAATTGATGCGTTGCAGGCAAAATTTCATTTGTTAGTTAACACGAAATAACATTAGCGGCCATGTTGATTTCGATTGCCGTAAAATTAATGCATTAACGGTTAAGGCCAAACCTACGCAGCCTTGGCCATCGATGTCAACAAATATCAAAGACTAGTCAATCTACAAACAGTGGATTCGCAAAGATCAATTGTAATTTTTTTATGTATACTTAAAAATAATATACCTAAAAAACAATGCGTTTATTGTATCCCGTTTCATATCTAATGATAACATATTTATTGTATATTTATTTTGATAGTTTAAAAGTAATCATGAACTATATTTTTCAATGGATTATTAAATTAGACGTTATCCCTTCCAGACAATCGATATATCAAATTAATATTTTTTCTGTGTTTTTTGCTATTCTTGTATATTAGTTGTTGTGATCTTTGCAATCCCTGGAATGTCTAGCTTCCTTTGTGATTTCATTTAATTTTGTTATTGTGAGTTAGAATATTTTATCAGTCTTCATTTTTGGTTTGATTTTATATTAAATTTGTAAAAAATATGTGTAAAAAAAAGTGTTTTTCTTGATTTTTGAAGGTGTTATAACACCATTTTTACAACGAAATTTTTGTTTATTTGAGAATTTTTATGTCGAAATTTCAAATATTTCTTTACCATAATATAGCGTCTCTGTAGGTATTTTGACTCGCATCGCACGTGATTGCCGGTAAGGGGTGCGAATCCCGACCGGGTGCACCAGGGATTGCGGTTTTCACGTCTCCTATTTTTTAAATTCTTTTTTTAGTACTGCGTTCTACTGCCCGTTCGGGTTGTACGCTCATCTACTAATTATGCTAATGGTTTTTGGAGAATAGAGAAGTTATATTTATAGGACGTGTACCTAAATTTGCGTGGAGGGAGAGTGGAAAATCACTTTGAAAAACCACCCTCAGTACACCCAACCAAGATTTGAACTTCGATCTTCCCGTTATCGGCAGTCTAGTGTACTGCGAGAGTAGCGCGTTAGACCACGCTGCCATTGAATTTGTGCGCTATTTTCTACATGAGAGCTATCAATGTTGCTTTCTCATCCCCTCTCTGCGCTAACGTGGGTACATTTATCTAATATACCCTCTTTAACCCTGTACTCTAGTATAAAGATACAAATAACCACTGCGTCTAGATAACCATTTTAAACTAAATCGTTAGTGCAGTTATTGAAAAATTTAAAATTTTCCAAAATCACTCAACATTAAACTGCCCTTAATTTAAGAGCGATAGCACAGACAACAAAATTTATCTAACTTTTTCAGATCTATGGCCCATGCTCAGTGACAGACAGACATGGGGACAGTCGGAATGGTAAATCCCATTTTGTTGAGGTCCGTGGCACATAAAATTATATAATTACGAGGTTGAAAATGTTCACGATTGTCATAATTTATCTCTATATGATAAAATAAAAATCTTGCGTTTGTATATTTACAAATAAATGTATTTGGTACACGGCAATATCTCCCAAAATGCTCTCATCGGGGGGAGGGGGGGACGACGACATGGTTTGACGCACCGCACCGCTCCTGTATTGGACTGGATTACCGGTGACAGGACGATATATAATATATAAAGTACAGCATTTCTTTATACAGACTACTATTTTCTCGTTAATACTCTAGGGTGTTTCGGTATCATTGTCCCCTGATTCGATCCTTCAACGACTTTAACCCTTGCGCCTGTTGAGCCTTGAATCCTGGAAAAAGTCACGTAAAATTGTTGCGTAGATTAGAATTGCACTCACTGTTGTCGCTGCTAGGACCTGTTTAGTGTTTTACACACTACCAACAACCAAACATTAATTTTATTTGTAAGGCTATGTTATTTGTTACTCTGCAGTGTTAGCTGTCTTTTAATTAGAGTAGTAATCGGTTTGTATGAATACATATCTAGGCTATGTAAATGTAAACTCAAATTAAATAAATACGTTTAACGTTGCCTGTAAAATTTTAATTGACCAAAGAAACACTTTTTGCTAACTAATATAAATATTATTATTATTATTAGCACCGCGTCTTACTACCCGTTCGGATTATACGCACTAATATAAATACAAACCAACCAAACTATAAACACAGGTCGCTCTATTATATTCTACAATTTTCTCTTTGGATTTAAGATTTGAATTTCTTCTTCTTGCTTTTTAAATAAAAATAATTATATTGACAAATTAAAATCATTAAATAAACCACATTTTTATTTTTTTTAAAGGTTTTCAAGCTTAGAAATTTTTCCCACCTCTTTATGGGTCCTTACACACTCTTACTAAATTTAATCTTTATATCTCATTGAGAAGTACCCAATATTCTCTGAATAGATTTAAATACATACATATATATATATATATATACATACATACATACATACATATATACAGACACCATTATAATGTAAAAATTTGAAAATATACCCATTTTAAACCAAATCGCAAGAGCCATTTTTAAAATATTTTTAAAAAAATGTTTAAAAACGAGGATTTATAGACTACCCTTAAACAAATCCCACCCCCCCCAAAAAAATAGGTATATAGTTTTATTTATAATATTAAACACCCCCAAGATGTGCATTTTAAACAAAATTGCTAAAACCATTTTTAAAATATTTTGAATTTTCGAAAATCACTTATCAATAACGAATTCTTTCCCAAAAACTAAGTATACGGTGTTATTTTGGAGGTCAACCGCTCCTTAGATATCCATTTTAAACAATATCGCTAGTGCCATTTTCGAAAAATTTGTGATTCAAAAATTAACTTATCAGTAAACTACTCTTAATTTGAAGTTTAGGATCAAATTTTTAAAATATCCTGTGCTCCCCCTATAAAATTTAAATATCGTGTTTGTACAAAATCCATCAAACTATTTTGGATCCGTGGCTCAAGGACAGACAGACGGATATAATTGTATAATTCACTTTTTTTGTGTTCGGGTTCTAATAAAACGTCAACATTCATCATAATCTCGAGATGGATTTTTTTTACTATTGCAATATTTTTTATATATATGAGGAAGTATAAACGTCTGAGCTGTCGCTGGGATTTTCTACAATCACTTTAACTTGGACAAGCAAGAAGTTTGACTTGGCCGATTTTTCTCTTGGATACGACGACTAGTATCTTTATTGAACTTATCTTTATTCATTCTAAGCTCATCCGATTTCTGTCTAAAATGTATAAATTCAGCTTCTGTGTAGACCGGTTTGATATAACTTGTGCGCATCTGTAACGAAGGTAGATAGATATATGTTACCAGACCAACCGTTTGTGTTTTTTCTCTCTCTTTTAATAAATACTCGTCGTTCAAACTGGCAAGTGTATAAGTTTAGCCGGGTGGTCTGTATGTACGTGTGGCACCGTGCCGAACCGAACCGAACCGAGGTTACCTGCCAACGGACCGAAGTGAGTATCTATGTCCATTCTTGTGCCACGCCCGCGATATTGAAATTTGAACAAACACCCCTTACGGGCCCGGAGACTTTCAAAACTACACTACCTGTGGAGGGAACAGCGGACATTAGAGCCCATATCACGGCCTATTTAATGAGAAATTATCTCGCTTTGGTGGTCGAATGGTCAAAGCATTGATCTCTATAATGTAACTGGATAGACATCTGTGGCTTAAATTTTCGACCCGTCGTCTGCATACCATTGTGTAACAGAGAAGGAAACTTTTGGGTATCTCTTTCTCTATTACACCCATACAAGGCAAAGTGGCATTTTGACATCGTTCATTAATTTGATTGATTATATAATATACATTAATGTGTAATTAGTTAAAATGAAATAAATAAGCTAGTAAAAGGTTTTAAAAGCATAACAAATTTCGAAACGGGTGAATTTTTTCTTTAAGTTAGTTTATGTAGACTAATATATACGATGATATTTGAAGGAAGCTCGTTTGTAAGGCTTTATCTCGTACCAAAATCCTACCCTCTAGTAGTGGTTAGGAAGGATTAAAGACCTTCCAAAACGAATTTCTACTTCCGTTCTAAATGGACGTTTATCCTACCAAAATACTAATATATGATAGTATTCTGGTACTTAATAAAGCCTTACAGATTGGGATCCATAATAAATCGAGATTTAGTAGATACCGTACTTCCTACAAGCCTGTAACTTAACTTACTTCTACACAAAGTAAGTCACTCAATCAAATGTAATACGGTTTTTAACTAACTTGTTTCATTATAGTTATCAAACTTTCAACATAATAGGGTTTCTGAAATAAATATACAAGATACGAGCCAGCTTTAAAAATAAATAGTATGGAACTCCGCACGGACTTTCTCGCTCTATTGTTTCAAAATGGAGATATTAACTCAAAACTCGGTAGATATGTTAAACTAAACAATATATACTAGCAAAACCAAACATGAATTGCACTATACTTACGTAAAACATTTTTTGAGCCCCTGTTTTAAATGTTTTAACTTTATTTTAAAGAAAGTCCTCATTTGTATGTGTGGACCAATAAAAATGATCGATTTTGGGTCCACAGGAGTCAACATTTCGTATTAAAATTTTGACTTGCGGTTAAAATGTTAACATTTTATTAGGTGTTTCACATCTTCAGGTCATAACACTGCTATCCAATTCCTCATTTCAGTTCCTCATTTGACCAATAAAAGACTTAAATATTGACTATTGAGTATAAAATGGAGGAGATAGATCATTGTTGTACAAACATTTATCCCAAGAGGGCAAAGGAAAAATAACACACTTTTTGAGAGACTTACTTAATAAATATATTTAATTACTCTATGGCATTACAGAATTATTGCGTTAAAACTTCAGTTGTATCTCTTTACAACTAAATCTCACAAAATTATATTAATATATTTGCCAATATCTCATAAACTGTTGGTTTTATAAAAAACTTGCAGTCCCGCACGGCGTTGCCCGTGAACCACTGTAGTATAATAATTATATAAGCTTCACAACCCCCCCTCCCTGCCCGTTACCCACTGTGGTATCATAATTATATAAGCTTCACAACCCCCCC
>CABFOV010005091.1:27396-45863 GCA_902141375.1 Timema poppense
TAAAACTTAAGTAGTATCTCTTTACAACTAATGCTCACAAAATTGTATTAATATATTTGCTAATATCTCAGAAACTGTTGGTTTTATAAAAATATATTTCACATACATTTTTTTAATTTTAATAGTACTACAATTTTGCAATGATAAGTTATTTAGTATCTAATATAGTTGTGGAGATACGAAAATTTCAGCTTCTGTAAAGTACTCTAAAAGTTGTTTTATTTATAATCTTAATCGACGCTTAGATACGAATTTTAATCAAAATCGTTAGAGCCGATTTTTAGAAAATCGAGTTTTTCTCTTTTTGTCCTTTACTAAACTACTCTTGATTTTAAGTTTAAACAGACACACAGACAGACCGAATTGCAAAGACCACTTTTTAGGGTTCGGGGGGGAGGAGGGTCATGAGACATCGACATCCATCAACATCCCGGGTTAGATTTCTTTTACGGTCGCAATACTTTACCTTTATTGTTCGAAAAGTTAAAAAAGAATTATATATTTGCGTATAACTTGAAAATTATTGGTTTTATAAAAATATGCTTTGATTAAAATATTTGTATTATAAATAGATCGACATATTTGTAATGATAAATAATTTCATATCTGAGATATGATAAAAAATATATATAATTTACCCATCAGACCAGAGCCCTTTAATTTGGCCGAAATATTGAGAGTAGCCATTTTGTTTGGAATATTTATAAATGTTTAGAAATTAAATTTAATCAAAAGCGTTAGAGCCGATTTTGAGAAAATCAACACTTTCTCTTTTTGCCATTCAGTAAACTACCTATAATTTTAGGGATAGATATCCAATTGCAAAAATCCGTCGGGCTAACCCTTTGAAAACCCCAGTTACCAAGTTTTAGCCCAATCGGTAAAATAGTTTAGGCTCTAGTTGGATGAACAGACAGACGAAATTTCAAAAACAACTTTTTCGGATTCGGGAGGTCATGAAACGTCAAGATTCATCAAAATCTTGAGTTCGATTTTTTTGACGATCACAATACTTTCTCTACCTGTAAAATAGCGAGAAAGTAAAAATAGTAGAAAATACAACTATTATGATTTTGCGAGTGCTACTATTTGCTAAGGACGGAAACAATGTATCGATATAGATTTAGTTACAAAAATATAGATATATCATATTGCAATACGCTTTAAAGACTTAGAATCTAAATACATTGAACGATATGTTCTATATTTTTCCAACCTAATTTATTTTTTCTTATTTTTACTAAACTTGTCTGTTCTGATAAACAGATAAATAAAACATTAACATTGCCCAGGTCATAGCAATTCAAGATATTGAAAACAATGAATTGGCCTATATCGATATCATTTGATAGTTGTACCGTAGTTTTCGATGTATCAAATTATAAATATATCGATATATTAGGATAAGTTTCCATACCTACTCTTAGAGGCTGGTGTGAGGTAAAGGGTGGGGGGAGGATAAACTTTTATTTTGCAGCATCCCTCAAAGTATAAAACACCACTACATTTTCTTACAATTCTCTTTCATATTTTTCCTTTGGTCTAAAACACGTACAATCCGATTCATATAAGCAGGAACAGTTTGGGAAATTATCACATTTACCAAAACCATTTTAATTAATTGTGATCTGCAGCTGTCACTTTTTATAAATAATAGCATAATACTAAAAAAAAAATTTTTATTAATGTTGACCTCAAAAAAATATGTTTGTATTTTTTTAAAGTTCCTTCTTACCATAACTCCTAATATGGCTGTTGACTCACTAGTATTCAAGTATAAATAAAATAACGTAATTAAAAAGATAAAGTACTGATTAATCAACATTGTTATACTCTCTTATGAATGTCCAGTATATTCTAATTTCCATTGTATGACACGACTTGGCTTAGGACCAATACCACGTCTCTTTGAACTTGTCCTTTTAGAGAGACCTCAAGGCGCATGCGCAAGCCTTGAAGTAAAAATCTGTTCAGGTGCAGTCTCCTTCCCCCCTTCTAAAGCCACGAGAATTTAAACGAGACATTGTAAAATCCTGGGTGAACGAACCGGTGAGATCTTGATTCCTCGCTCACTTTAATATAAGGGTGTACCGAGCGGTCGGACTCGATTGTATTCACTTTCAATCGATAATAAGCCGAGTTCTTCGAGATGCTCGTCGGTTGAGACTGACGAAGGGAGAATATAGAGAAAGGAAGAGTGAGAATTCGTTTAGGAAAATAACCACTCTCAGGATATCCGACAAGACGAGTCTGAAGCCTTTATCCGCGTACCCACCAGCATGGGTTCTTAATTACTGTCGTTTACGGATAATCTGAACGTGTTGTAAGACGCAAATAACACAAGTCTACTAAGCCAAAGGTATCTGGTTCGATTCCCCTGTCCAGATATTATGTTTTAATTTAAAGAATATAATATATAGATGCGTATGTAACCATGATTATCAAATATAATAGCTTTGCTTGGTATGCTCATTTGTAAAACTGCCATTGTTCATTTGGCAGCGTAAAGCCCTCCCTTGTCGAAGGTGGCTGCGTTATCAGATTGCTCGTGATCATAATTGATCGCACATATGTAGCCAACGATTTATACACGTTCATAACAGACTCCGCTTTAAAAAAAAATGGGCATGATAGTTCCTTGATAGCTCATTTTAAAGAATATAATATATATTCAGCTAATATTTGATGAATAACCAACTTTTATACAGTCGTTTAGCATTTAGAAAGAAAAATATACGTAAGTTGAGTATTAGGTGGAGGGGAAAGCTAGCTAATGTCAGCATTTTCTCAGTTTTTATAACAAAAAACAATTTTTTTGGCAAAATAAATAAAATATTACTAAATATATACGTTAAGCTTAATTTTCTATATTCTGAAAATTGAAAATTGAAACCTGGACACGGGGTTCGAACCCGGGACCTTTGGCTTAGTACTCCACTGCTCTGACCACTGAGCTATCCAGGAATCGTCCATGAAGAATGACCCTGCGCATGGAACGATTCTTGGATAGCTCAGTGGTTAGTGCATTGGGGTACTAAGCAAATGTTCCTGCGTTCGATTCTCGTGTCCAGGTATCATTTTTCAATTTTCAGAATATATCTAGATGGAGTAAATCCTCACTAAAAGCATAAATAATAGCTTTGACTATTTGATTCTTTAATTTTCTACATAAATACATCTGAACAATTCTTGAAAATCTGTCCTGATCTTGGCGGAATTTGAATATAACTTTTTCTCTCATTTTAAAAGTTTCTTGTCAAATGCCGCTCTGCTAATAACAGATATTCAAGAACTGTTGATAACATCATGTGTAGAAAATTAAACTAATCGTTTCTATTGGAGTAATATTTAATTTATTTCGCTCAAAAAGTTTTTTTTCTCATTAAAACTGTGAACATACTAATCTTATCTGGCTTCCCCTCCCTTATCACCTTATACGCATTATGTTTTGATTTATTAATACTATTTTTATGTTAAAATCATTTTATAAAAGAGAAGAACGATCACATGCAATATGGATAGCTCAGTGGTTAGTGCATTGGGGTACTAAGCAAATGTTCCTGCGTTCGATTCTCGTGTCCAGGTATCATTTTTCAATTTTCAGAATATATCTAGATGGAGTAAATCCTCACTAAAAGCATAAATAATAGCTTTGACTATTTGATTCTTTAATTTTCTACATAAATACATCTGAACAATTCTTGAAAATCTGTCCTGATCTTGGCGGAATTTGAATATAACTTTTTCTCTCATTTTAAAAGTTTCTTGTCAAATGCCGCTCTGCTAATAACAGATATTCAAGAACTGTTGATAACATCATGTGTAGAAAATTAAACTAATCGTTTCTATTGGAGTAATATTTAATTTATTTCGCTCAAAAAGTTTTTTTTCTCATTAAAACTGTGAACATACTAATCTTATCTGGCTTCCCCTCCCTTATCACCTTATACGCATTATGTTTTGATTTATTAATACTATTTTTATGTTAAAATCATTTTATAAAAGAGAAGAACGATCACATGCAATTTTGGTGATACCTCATGTTTTTAGATTCGACAATAAAATGTATCGACCCTTGCGAAAAAATGGGAGTCATTGACTCATTGTCACAAGACAGACAAAAAAAAGTGACAAAAAGAAAAACCCCTCCCCACTTCTTTGGCCGAACGTCAGAGACATAACCTTTATTTGAAATACTCTCTTGGCTCGTGGTCTGCACTGCGCTGTGCGGCATCGTCTGCCTCAGGGCTCGCTCGGTGCTAATATTATCTCGGCGGCTGGCGTCACATAGATGCACAACTATTTAAGCAATTTGTTATAGGTTTTCTTTTTACCTTCTCATAGAGAGAAAGTATTGTCATCTTGGAAATTTTCACTTCGAAATTGTGATAGACCCTGTGCGTTTTATATGGCCCCCGAACTCAAAAGGTTGATTTTTTTTACAATAATTCTACCTGTCCCCTTTTAGTATATCTACACCTGGGACTACAGCCGAAAGAATTTGGTGGATTTGGTTCAAAATTTAGGTCTATATTTAAAAAATAAATTGTGATTTTAATTCCAACTCTAACCCTCTTCGGTAGTTGAATGGTTTAAGGCATAACTCTCGCAACAGATTGCCTTTGATAGGGAGATGGGGGCTTGAATCCCAGTCGGGAGTCAAAAATCCGGATCGTCAAGAAAAATATATTATTTATAAAAATTACCACAGTGGTATCAACATCAGAGACATTATCACCAAAAAACGCATCTCAACCCTTGTTCAAAAAAAAATTAGATAAACTTTATTATTGTTAGATATTTGTATTATTACATTTCTTCAGACAAAAAAAAGTACAAAGTTCGTTTTTTAAATAAAGTGAAATTGTTTCTTACTTAACACTGTTTTTTTTTGTAAGTATCCCATACATGTTTCTTATTTTCTTCCTTTTTTGTATAGGTACTGTACTTTCGAGAACCTGGACTGGGTCAATCCCCAATTAGGCCGAACTATCGACGCTCTTCTGTATTATCCTTTCCTATAAATATTACTATTAATAAAGTAAAATGCTATAATTGCTGACTGCACAAAAAATATGTCTGTATTTGCTAAAAAGATCATTCCTACTAGAATCATATGGTAATTGTACATTAATATTGCATATGTAATTGCTTTTATGTTAGACTTGATACTTTATGTTGATTTTAATGTTTTGTTTAAATTGTTTCAGGTAAGAAATCTGCAAGCTGAATCTTTTAAAATTAAGCTTAATTTTTCCAACAGTCGGTGAGTAAATAACTAATAAAGTCATATCAAATATAGATACAGATTTTACAGCGTGTATTCTTGATATAAATAGACTGATCAAAGTTTTACCCTTGTAAAGAAACGATAGTGATAAATCTCGATTGCTCCAAAACGTTTTGGTGTAATTAAAAATTGTTTTAAATTATTGACTGAGTGTGTGAGACTTAAAAATCTTTCACTAGACCTTTTCCATTAAATATATATATATATATATAATAAGTTTTATATAGATAGATATGCGAAATAAAAAAGGTTGAGTGTTTTGCTTTATCATACCTTTTGTGATTTTTGTATCGTTATTTACCTCGCCAATGGGATAAGGATGGGAAAGGTAGAATTTAGTGTAAGTGTAACCGCATTTTCGTGAAGGGAGAATGAGAAATAATTTAGTTTAAAAACTTAGTACGCCTGGCATTTATTCGAACCTTAATCTCCACGTCACCGGCAAATCAAACAAGACGAGACTAATGCCTTCTGTCCACGGGGCTAATAAATACCGGTATGCAAAAAAAGAAGGGGGTAGTATGAGTTCACTCTTGGTTCGGTTCGAAACGCTCATGCGAAGCTCCTTTAAACACTCCAATATTATATATAACAGCTCTTGGTAGTCTGGCCCCTGCATAGAAGTATTAAGCAACCTGCGGTGTATACATGTGTGGTGGAAAGAAGCTGAATCCTTATTGGGACTAACAAGTCCATCTCCACGTCCGATTAACCGGGAAATCAGACACGCGATTACACGTCGAGCAATGTTATTTTACGAGAAACCGGCCAAGGGGAGTAGTGGTCAAAGCCCTTGGATGCTGACCTAATGGTCCCGGGCTCTTTTCCCCGCTGGTATCGGGAGATTTTTCTCGAAAGGGTTTGGTTAGTTAGGCTTAAGTTATGTTAATATCTTCATTGTATCCACACTGTAATATCAATAATCATCACTATCTCATTTCATCGGGACATGAAGGAGCCTCCACAGAAAGGATTTTTGATTAGAACGTTGGGGCGACCCCTGGGCAACGGTACATTAGGACTGGCAAATCTTTCTACAAACTTAGCTACAAAATTATTGTGGCCCGGACACGCCATTATTATTATTATTATTATTATTATTAATATTTATATGAAGAACCAGTCCGACTCCTTATCTCAGTCAGTAGTGTGACTGCCTACTGAGCTAAGGGTCCCGGGTTCGATTCCCGGCATAGCCGAAAATGCATCATTAATCAAATTAAATCAAATTTCACAGTGATAAATTAACGGCCCTGGACTGGATGCTGTACTTGTCCTAGCCTTAAGTTAGATATTAAGGAATATGAAGCTACGATAGGCTTAACAAGACGACATTGAAAAATATATGGCTTTAAAAAAAAACTACCCGGGCCACAGGCATGAAACAGTTATGGATGTAAAAAATTAGTGCTCAAAGTCGCTCATGTTTGCGACAAGTCTCGGTTGCCTGGCATTTGTCGCGTAGAATAGCCATGGCCCAGGGTTTTCTGCATTATACGTTTGACAACAGGGAAATTAGGAGTTAAACAGTGTTTTTCATTTTAATTTTTTTTAATCCTCTAATATGTTCTTAAATATGGTAAAACTGTTAAAACTGGTATAATTTTACCATTACATGTTGGTAGCCATGCTATAGCCAGATTCTCTTTCTAATAGCTTTCTGAAACGTCGTTTTTTATAGCATAAACCTGTTATATAGTAGGATTTTGTTAGGAAAAAAGGCCTTCCAGATGGTTATCCGTAATAAAATTGGGCTATAAGTGAAACAATAAATAAATTGACACATGGCTAGGCCGTTGAACTGCGTGTGATTTTTGTAAAGATCTTCAAGGCTAGGAGAGCACCTGCGAAGTCGTCGTTCTTGGCAGGTATTTTCGAGGGCGACGGTGGGCGCCCTGCTCTTATTGGTGGCTCGGTCCTTGTCTCATGAGTAACGACCAACTTATGTTGTTTTTTTTCGACAAGTTATTTGGTTCTCCTTGTGCCAACATGTCTTTGTGTTTTGAGTTCTCAAAGTACATTGGTTTCAAGATGGCAAGACCCCTGTGAAACGAGTGCTCATAGTTTTGTATATTGCATGGAGCAATTTAGACGTGATTAGGGCTTCATGTCAATACAAAACTTTTTGTATGTTTCATTTATAATTTATTTCGCCATGTGAAGTCCTTCATGACTGAATCACGTTTAACTTAATGTTCACGTAACGTTGCGTAATAATTCAAGCAAAACACAACCTATTAATCTGTTTGAAAACAAATTGTGTATTAAAATATAACTTCAAGTTCTTAGGACTGAAATTTTCAAGTATTTGCAATATAGACTTACTGAAGCAACAAAATAAAGTATAAGAAAATGCCACTATGTTTTAATGTTCGAGAGACACAAACAAACAAAGTACTGAATAGCCGTGTTGACGTTGCTCACAATATATTGATTGACAGGCAGTAATACGCGATGAACTTATTGTAACGTGACAGTTCTTCCCCCCGGACAGTGAACTTCACGTCAAAGCTATCAACTAACTACATCGTGATGGCTTACATTTAAAAACACAAAGAGAACCGTTATGCTACAGTTAAATTGATCGTTATCCTGGCCTCAAAAGTGATTCGAGGAGTTTTATTTATTTTAACTACCGAAACATCGACAATCTACTAGTCCATTATGACCCTTCTCCTTTATAATCCATAATCCCACGTAAATAGAGAATGCTATTAGACAAATCTGACAGAGGTGAACACCCCCCGCACCCTCCTTCCTTCCATCCTGATATCCACCGTCCCCTCTCCAATAGTCCGATCTTCAAACTAGCTACCGTCAAATATATGCAACTACAAAGCAGTATAAGAAGTATTTAATGTCCAAAATCGCCAGAAGGTCCATTATTTCATCAGTCCCTAATAAACAAATCATATAGTTTACCAGATGGGACATTCTCAGAGGCATCACCTCATATAAGGTGAGATAGAAGGGGACGCGATAAAAGTTGATTCAGTGATTTTGCAGTTTTTATACAACATTTCTTTGTCCAAAATAAATCAAATATCGCTCTAGTACAACGTTTAGTTTAATTTTCTTCGTGTGGTGGTATAAACAGTTGTTAAATATCTGTCGAGGATTTCCTGGAATTTAATAACTTTTTATCTTCATTTAAAAAGTCTCTCATCTAATCCCGCTATGCTCATGACAGATATTTAACAACTGTTGACATCACCATGTGAAGACAATTAAACTCTATGTTCCTACTGGAGCAATAGTTTATTTAGTTTGGCCCAAAAAATGTTTTGCTATTAAAACTACAAAATCACTGGTCTTTTCTAGCGTTCCCTACTTTCCCACCTTGGCTTTAACTTCTATTTTTAGGTTTGTGCTTTTGTCAAATTTTCTTTTCCTGTAAGGAGGTAGTTGATCGAATCACATTCAAATATTCAATCACATTATTTTAGACCTATTTATTTCCCAGCACCTTCGTTATTGAATAGATGCCCCGAGTTATTAAATTATTTCCAAATTCACGCTCTTGAGCACGTAGCAGTCTCTGCGGTGCTCATTGACGCAGGTAGGAAATGTAAGCGGTGTTGATTACGGAAATGAAGCTGTCAGCAGCGGAGAAATATCGCACCTCGGAATGGCTGGGGAAGATAGCGAGCTGTACCTCGACACCGGAGATTTGGATATTACGAGCAATGGGTACTACTGGTACATGATATCTTGATCCGTTTCTTATTCAAGTTGAGGACAATGCCATGTGTTGAGAAGGTTAATGGACCTCTAGGGTGGCGGACAGTTTTGTTCAACTCGAATAAGGCCAGACTGAAGCGACCCGAGCAACGCGCTGAACTGGTTATATACTTCAAGCGCGAGCGCTCGAGCCGGAACAGTCTAGTTTACAGGCGCTGGGCAATATTATTGTATGTTGGTTCATTGAGTGCTGGGAAAACGTCTTGATTTGACGTGATATTTGACTTTTTTTTATAATTATTGTTAGGTTTAACACATTTGCTACTAATGGCCTAATTTAATTGGTAAGACCATAAATAATATACTGTACATATACAAACCTGATATGTCAAAATACCTCAATATTATAATCACAGGCCTTTGCAAATAAGAATCACCAATAGCGTGGAGAGAAGATGGAAAAACCACAACAATAAATCACTTGTCAAAAACCACCCTCAGTTCACTGAGCCAATATTCGAACCTTTGCCTCCTCGTCAACAAGCTATCGAGAGCTATCTGCTAATTACGCGCTCGCTCACTCGCCAGTTTGGTCGCTCAGTCGCTCGCACGCTTGTCAGTCTGGCCATGCAGTCGCTCGCTCGCTTGTCAGTCTGGCCATGCAGTCGCTTGATCGCTCGCTAGTTTGGTCGCTCAGTCGCTCGCACGCTTGTCAGTCTGGCCATGCAGTCGCTCGCTCGCCAGTTTGGTCACTCAGTCGCTCGCACGCTTGTCAGTCTGGCCATGCAGTCGCTCGCTCGCTTGTCAGTCTGGCCATGCAGTCGCTCGCTAGTTTGGCCGCTCAGTCGCTCGCTCGCTTGTCAGTCTGGTCGATCCCAGGTTTCTCCCGTTAGGAATCATCCGTAAACTACGTAACGGCGTTGAAAGAGGGCGAGGGCTGAACTCTTTCTGCACCTTATTACATGGGGGAGAAGGTGGATGCATCACATTATACTTTATTAGGTTATATTATACTTTATAATGTTGAAAAAATATAATTTATATATTCAGGAGTTAAAATGGATTCATAGTTTCTATTTTAGTGTCTCAAGAGCTTCCTTGTGAAATAATGGCATTAACTGTTGACTTGTAAAATTATGTAACCCAGGTCGGGTGAGAGGGGTCAGGCTAAATGATGTCTACTTGGTGCTACAAGGGGGGAGGCGGGGTCCAAACAGGCAAGAGAAAAGCGTTACGTGGTTTATGGATGACACCTTAGCCGTAAAGTCCTGAAGACGAGGCCAGATTAAAGTACTTTAAACGCAGTTGTGCTTTTATGTTAATAAGGTTTCATTAATTGTTTTGTTTTTTTAATATTTACTAAATAGTATTCTGGTAGGAAGGAACTCTCTGGGGTGAAAAAATGTGTAGCCAAACTTGAAAACATTTTATTTCATTAGTAGGGATATTAATACTTAATAGGTATGTTTTCTATGAAAAGTGACAGTTGAAGATCATATATATGTATTAATTATCTGAAGATTATTTTATTAGTTTTTATAAATATCAAAAAAGGTTTCTTCAGATCTAAATTGGTCTTTACAGTGCATGTCTTTTGGCTAGACATTTATTCATACACGATCATAATAATAAATTAATAGTTTCATTTTTGTGTTGTTTTAAAGCTATTTTTTGTTCATATTGATACGCATTTTACGTTAGTTTTACATTTTATTTTACACAACGGTCCGACACCTTAGCTCAGTCGGTAGCGTGTCTTTCTAATCAGCTAAGGGTCCCGGGCTTGATTCCTGGCATGGCCGAAAACTGTATCATTGGTTAAACGTGAGTCTCCCCTTTCACAGTGACGAATAAACGGCCGGGGGCTGGGTGTTTTGTCTGTTCTAGATGTAACTTAGTTTATAAGTTTTGTGTTGATAGGTCTATAATCAGACGGTTCAGAAAGTGCAATTTAAATATCTCAAATAAATTAGATAAAAATATAAAAATTAGTTATTTTATAGGTACTGATAATAGCTATCAAAGTGAAAGCTGCAGATCACATGATTAGATGTATGAATACGTGGAAGTAGGTCTAGTAATTTTGCTAGCTGTCAGATAAGGCTCTTTCTATGAATATTGGATTATACAAGGTTGAGTATCGCATTTTGAAATGACAGGAATGTACCAGGAATGGTTATTATACATTTTGACCGTGCTGAGGTTATGTCCTCTAATGACTTTACAATCGCATATTGGTCAAGTCCGGCGTAAGAAAAGGGGTCACGTGTGCGGCGTCTTAATTGTAATAGATCTGCGAATGTGCAAGATGACGTCACAGTTACATATAACATACCGGTTGCTTCTAGCAACAGGGGGTGTGGTTATCTTTGTGTGGTATAAGAGTGATAAGTGTATTATGTAAAATCACCTATGTAGCACTCCTTGGTCCTTTTTCCTTGGCCCAGAGGGGATTATCCTCAATTACAACACATTAACTTGACTCGCTTGTCTGTCCGATGAAGACATCAAAAATCGTCTTCCAGCCTACTTGTCTTCAAAGGAACCCTGTATTTTTCCTGAAGGGACATTTTTCTCCCAACAAGCAAGGTGGGGATGGGCGGGGTGCGCGTTAATGTGGTTAGTTACTGCTTAAGAATCTAAAATATGAGGTACCTGTTGTGTTAATCGGTCCGGCATTCGTCTCAGTAGAATTTAAGTGGATAATTTGGAATAATACGATCCATGGCAAGTCCTGTGCTCTCTTCCAGATTGGTATTGCTTGGCACGTGCAAGGTAAAACTCCTAGAGTAGTGTTGTCCCAAAGTACCCCTTTCGGGGTCATAGCATAACCAACATACCCATTTCAGGTCTTTAAAAATATAGTTGTTATCTTGAAAAATATAAATTATTTTAATACACAAATGTTGTTAGGCCAAACAAAGCCTTGGCGGAGGACGAAAGGGGGAAGAGAGACGCCATTAAAAGTCCATGGAATCACGTTAAAATCTGCGTCAATTTGTTTATTAGGCTTATTGAAATTTGTAAATGTTTTTAATGAATAAATCTCATTGTCACGTCCCGTACCTCCTGAAATCCTTCGCTTACCTTTCGGGGTACACTTACCACAGTTTGGTAAACTCCATGGCGTCATCCCGCAAGCGAGTTATACCGACCGAGAGGCCGCTGCATGTTAGTGAAGATAGTGCCAACATTTGCGCATACATGGTGTCATTTTGTCAGAATAACGAAACTTCCGTTCGTAAATATCAGTTTTCTAAAGCTGGAACCGCTACTCAAGTAGCTCCTAAGTTTTCCTCTCGCGGCTGTCGCAAAGTTCCTAGGGGCGCATGCTAAAATATATATTTTTTAACATTTAAAAATAATTATTTAAATTAAATAAGCTACTAATTATTATTTCTAAATACTATAAAAATAGCATCTAAATATTTTATCTAATATAAAAAAAATATTTATATATGAAAAAAGATTAATTAACAACATAGTCATTGACCTGGAGGTCTAGGGGTAAGGTGTCGGACCTCTGTGTTGGGTGTCCGAGGTTCAATCCTCGGTCCCAGCACAGATTTATCTGATTGCCAAACCCTTCCTTCACCTCTGACAAGACATCTTGTGAATGTGGGGAATGCCAGGCCTCCACCGTGGTTCGGATTCCACATTAAACTGTAGGTCCTCCATTTCATCTCATTATCACCCTACCATTACACATTAGCGTAAGTGCGTTTAACCCGAACGGGTAGTAAGACGCGGCGCTGCTAATAATAATAATCAACATAACCAAGTATTTGGTTCTATGATATTCGGGGTCGCTTTGTTGACTAATCACTTTGATATTTAATTAAAACTTTCCGAAAATATTAATAGGAAAGGAAGAAGAAAAGGGATAATATTTTTGCCCACACTGATTCAAAGCGACGGTAGGGAGGTCGCCACTTGTTTTTTGTTTATTTATATTTATATTATATATAATTCTTTTGTTTGATATTTTGACAAACTATATTTTTTTTAATTAGCAGGGCGTCTTACTACCCGTTCGGGTTATACATTTATGTACTAATTACATTAACGACTTTAAGAATTAGGAAGGTTGTATTGATAAGAAGTGTACCCGTATTTACGTGGAGGAAGAGTGAAAAACCTTTTTCTAAAACCATCTGAGCTAGATTCGAGCGTTGGATCTCCCCGTCATCTGCAATCTAGTCGATTTTGAGGCTTGAATCCCGGTTGGATGTACTGGCGGTGTTTTGTTTATTAAATAGTTTCCCACAATTCCTCGATACAAATGCGGGTTCATTCCTTCAAGATTATATCTTCTTCATCCCTACCCCGTTGATGTAATTAAATTTGGTTTGATAAAATAGCTATAGATTCTCATGGCTTTTAATCTCCACTAACGGTCTAGTTTTAAACCCCGAGCAAACAAATAATAGTATAGCTGTTCCCATCTCGTTTTCATAAACTGTCTCAACACTAATACTGGTGCATTTCTTACTAGCTACTTTCCTCATCCAGATAAATCCGTTGATCGTTTTAATTTCCATGTTTACACGTATGGCGTCAAATAGTGACATATTAACTAGAATAGAATAGGGAAAATGAAAATAGAATATAGAAGAATTGTACCCGAATTTACTTAGATTAAAAGTGCGTAAACCGTTCAAGGAAATATACCTCTGTACATCCGGCTCTAATTTGAACATCCGCGTAATCGGCCAATCAGACCAGACAAGACGAACACCTTAGTCCGTGTGCCCACCGGCTTGGCAAACTCATACTTAAAACGTACATTCCGTTTACTTGGACGTGTAGCCGTTTCTCCTTGACGCATTACACTATGACCCTATCTTATAAGCTAATAATAATAATAATAATAATAATAATATTTAGCACCGCGTCTTACTACCCGTTCGGGTTATACGCTCTATGTACTAATTGCTTTAATGGGTTAGGAATTGGGAAGGTTGAATTAGAGGAAGTGAACCCGCATTCGCGTGGAGGGAGAGTGGAGGACCATTTAGGAAAAACCACCCCCAGTTCACCCGACCGAGATTCGAACCTCGATCTCCCCGTTCTCGGCGGTCGAGCTCAACAACGACAAGTGCCTTAGCCAACTACGCCACCGAGGCGGGTTATATGCTATATCATAGTGTAATAATGTAAGGTAAAGTCTGTTCACGGTAGGAATTGATTTCTGAAAGACCTTTTTCCCTAACATGAATCTATTATATAGTAGGATATTGGTAGGAAAAAAAGACCTTTCAGAGAGTAATTCCTACCGTGAATGGAGTATAAGTTTGATACCTTACAGGATAGATGAAGTGTGTATTTCTATAGGGGAAAATATATTATTTGTAAAACTCCGCAGTATATTTGTATACAGGTTGTAGCTGAGTGGCGTGAAGGGTTGACCACAGATCTTTATATTCGTCTGCTTAGTCAACAACCCGAAAGTTGGCTTGATGTGATTTCTGTCCGTCCGGCTCTAGGAATGCACCCAGACCTTCGGCTGGTTAATGTTTCCTGCACCATCTGATAGAAATCCCATGTAGTAAGGGGATTCAGAAGGTGTGGCGGCTCCCCGTGGCTTTCCACACTGAATTTCTCTGAGCGATATTGAAAGGCCCTATCACTTTAGCCGGTAAAGGTATTTTTCCATACCTTTTAGAGTTATTTTACAAGCCACAATCGACACAAGACCGACAGATTTACTTCCTCGCCGAATGAAGCTGTGCTACGGGTTTTTATCGCTCAAGAAATATCCGTTGACCTCAACTGGGTTTGAACCCGTGAACATCGGCTCCTGAGGCGAGCACTTTACCCCAAAACCACCGAGGTTGACATCTTTAAATTAATTGCTAATAAATTCGTCTTACATATATTCCTGGTCGTCCTATATTGTTACTGTGGTCGGTTAGCGGTAATTGGGCTAACCTAAGTTAGTTAGTAAGTCGTGTGTTGACATAACATTACTCGTTAAATGTATAGGTCTATATGTTTTTATTATTATTATTATCACCGCGACTTACTACCCGTTCAGGTTGTACGCACTTACGCTAATGTGTAATGGTAGGGTGATTGTGAGATGAAATGAAGGACCTACAGTTTAACGTGGAATCCGAACCACGGTGGAGGCCTGGCATTCCTCACATTCACAAGATGTCTTGTCAGAGGTGAAGGAAGGGTTTGGTAATCAGATAAATCTTTGCCGGGACCAAGGATTGAACCCCGGCCGCCAGCATAGAAGTCTGACACCTTACCCCTAGACCGCCAGGTCACCTATATATTTTAGTTTCTCATGAGTACATACCACTGCTTACCATTCTATTTTTTTTAAACCACAAACTCAGATGAACATCAATTTATATTTTTTAATGAGCCACACCCATTTAGAAATGTAGAAATGCAAACGTCCAGTAGCCTCATCCATTTGCTCTGCCTAGTAATTAATCGGGTTATATAGGAGCTGTCATTGGAATGCATATGTGGGGCTGTTCTTGTCCGAGCACCTCAAGGGATGTTCGGACAAAATAATATGAGGGCGGCTTTACAAGCTAATTAATATCCACCCTTATTTAAATGGTTGGGAGGAGAGAAATAATAACTATAAGATGAGTCGAAACCTTTTGGATACTGCGTCATTTATTTGGCTTAATAGATTCAATCAATAAGTTTCGTCTTCTAAGCCTTCGCTTATCCGGGGCTTGAAGACTGTTAAATCCTTCTTCGAGATGTGGGACTATTTATTTAATGGCAGTGAGATTAAGGTTGATTGATGGGCAGTTTTGATTAGCTTAGTTGATTAAAAATGTGTCGACGGTAAGCCTAACATTTGTACCATTTCAAGGTAATTTCGAGTATATTGTGACTTTAAATGGTATAAATGTGAATGTAGCTTAACAATTTAATATATTTTTCTAGTTGAAAAGATTTATATTTCCGGCTTCAGAGTACAGTATGTTCCTAAGGTCTCCTTTGATCTGTCCACATCCGGGATAGTACCTCTAACATCTATCCCAGCACCTTCTCCGAGTTCACTGTATTGGCCAACAAAATCCGGATTGATAATGCGTCCAGCCTCAAGTTGTTGGCTGTAGTCACAAAACAACCTTCATTACCAACTACTGAATTTATTAATCGGCTTTAATATTATTTTCTGTGCTGGCGGCCGGGGTTCAATCCTCGGTCCCGGCAAAGATTTATCTGATTACCAAACCCTTCCTTCACCTCTGACAAGACATCTTGTGAATGTGGGGAATGCCAGGCCTCCACCGTGGTTCGGATCCCACGTTAAACTGTAGGTCCTCCATTTCATCTCACAATCACCCTACCATTACACATTAGCGTAAGTGCGTATAACCCGAACGGGTAGTAAGACGCGGTGCTAATAATAATAATAATATTTTCATATCACCAAAATTGCCAACTCTATTTATTTAACTTTATTTGTCTAATTGCTCCTCTATATTGATCTTATTTTTATAAATTAAATAATTGCTTTACATTTTTAATAAGCCCGTGCTTGTGTATTCTCTAAATACATATATTAAAATAGTATTTAAATCCTGTTCCCTAAAGCTCATGTTTCAAGGCACATATTTTAGTAATTTAAATAAACAAAAATTGTAATATAGCCAACTATACACTTTTTTTTAATTTGTCAAATTTACGCTGTCTTGTACCTAAATATAAAACCATGAAAAGAGGCCAAGCGAATATATGCTTATATGAAATGCATTATTGTAAGTAAGGATGTAGTATAAATAAAAGTTACAAGAGATATTAAAACTACTATCATTTATTCATACGTCAAGTTGTATCAATTTCGATTTTGTTGAATAGTATCAATACGAATAAAATAACACTAATCATGTAGTGAGTGACATGTTATCAATGTTGAGCTGAAAAATATATTTGTATTTTATAAACTGTACTTTCTACTGCGTTGTTACTTAAGGTGGATGCAAATTACGATTATGTACCATTTATATGTAAATGATTGACTTGAAAACTATTTTAAAATGATTAAGTTAACCGTGTTGAATATATGAATTATTTAAATATAAACTAGTATGGGTGTGAGAAGCTTTGAAATGTTGAAGCAGAAGGTCAAATCTCCTTCGCTTCGGCTTTGACACTCAATAACTTCCGCGTATTCGAAACATTTCAAATATATTATAAACATATTTGAAATATCTCACTAAATATGACATATCTCAACATACTCATAATCGTTTTGGAACCGCTACTAAACTATATTTTAACGCCGACTAAAGATTAAATTACATCTATATAAGGTAAATGAAGGAACATATTTTATAATATATTCACTATTTCCGACTTAATTTTGTTTTTAAAAAAATGCTGGCCACTATAAACTTAATATCACAGGTATGAAGCAAATAAATCTTAATGTGCCAAGCATTTTATTTGTTCTATATTCCTCGGCTTCGTTCAATTTACCATAACAAACGCATCCAATATTTTATTCCTTGACTTTCTCTCCCCTCGGGAGTAAAGACTGATTTAGACTAACCCTTTTCTTGGACAGCCTGTGGCTGCTCTGATTGCAAGGGTATTTGACCACTGTTGTAGATCGGACAGGTAAAACAGAGCGACCAGTTGAAGATGAGGGTGGTTGTTGGACGACCCTTGTCTATTGACTGCTTCATTAGGGGGTTGTACTCTTCCGAGATAATTCCTCCCTTCTGAACAACAACCCCTCTTGCTGAACACTCCTCCCAGTCAGTTACAAGGTTTATTTACGAGACAAGGTGTCTTGTTCTCCTATTTGTGGCGAGGGGGCGGGATTCTTTCAAAACCAGAGCAATGTAAGTCGCGTCTTTTGAAACGTGTTCACGATTTATTGAGATTGTAAGCGTTTTAAGGCGGCCGCTTCGGTCAGCGAGAAAGTCTCAATAGCTGTCAAGCCACAAGGCCTTAAATACAATGGTCTTTGTTGTTTTCTGGAACTTATCTCTTTTGTCTAAGCTTATATTGACTTTTGCTTTTCGCCTACACCCACTCTTTGTCATTTCAATAAGAAAGAAGGGAACGAAATCTATGAAACTTCTTATCTCAAGATAAATAGTAAAGCTCGCTGCTAGCTCTCAAATATCCTAAAATTTTACGTTGTGCACATATAAAACAAAATTACTATATTTGTTAAAGAAGTGCTAGATCTAAAGCCCTTTTTCAACAAGACTAGGACTCATAGTTCTGCAAATATTCTTAAAAGGTCGTTGAAAATTAGCTACTGTCACTTTTACACATATTTATTTCTAGTAATAAAGCTTGAACTACGGGGTTGTTAAAGTTAACGACTTTATTTTGACGTAAACCATATTTTAAAATAACGCATCGTATAATCAAATATTACGTAAGAGCTGAACGTCTGCGTGGAAACTTCAAGCTTACCGGGGCCCTCGGCGGCGTGGAGCAAGGCCAAGACATGTCTCCCTCCAGAGTTGATCCCAGTCCCCAGAGACATGATAACGTG
>CABFOV010005092.1:0-17398 GCA_902141375.1 Timema poppense
AAGGTACCCCCACACCTGTTTGTTTTCTAGCAAGGTACTCCCACACCTGTCTGTTTTCTAGCAAGGTACCCCCACACCTGTTGTCTGTTTTCCAGCAATCTACCCCCACACCTGTTTGTTTTCCATCAGTGTAATCGACATCTTCTTGTCGCCTCTGAGTAGCTCGCAAAGCGCATGCGCGGCGGACTGTCGAGACTTCCAGGGCCTGGACTCGTTCTTCAGACAGAGCAAGAGGTTCTTGACGGGGTTCTCCTTGACAATGACTGCCAGCGCGTACCTGTTGTGTGTCATGAGCGCTATACCCAGACATGCTGCCCCTGTCACTTGGCTGTTGTCTCCCCGCAACAATTGACACAACTCCTTCTCCATGTTGTTTTTGTGCAGCATCTGCAAACAAAGCACACGCGTTGTCTACCTGTTTTGTTTTACATCCCAGAATGTTGGATGTATTGTTACAACGGTTTACTAGCGCATGCCACCATCTTAAAAACATGGAGAGTACTATGTGTGGAATAGGAGACTCGGTCTCAAACTAGTTGTTTAGTTAGGGATTAACTATCACATAACACCAACTGGTAGACACAGATAGTGTTAGGTGTGAAATACGTGGCTTGACCTTGCACCAGTAGCCCAGCTTGGTATCCATCCCCTAATTACGTTGAGAGAGGTTTAATAGAAACTTCATTATAACCCTTTCATTTTATTATCTACTTATATAGTGTAAGAACTTACAGTAAATAAAGGTATAGACATATAAAAGCAACAAACACAATATAGCTTTTACAGTGAAAAAAATAATAATACAGTCCACACTTTGCATTTATGCCACCGGATAGAGAGGTAATGGCTGCTTCTTCAAGAAAATTGATTGTTGCCACCAAATCCCTTGATATAGGTTTCATTTTTTTTTATCGAAAATAATCAAGGAATGTGAAATGTCTAACACAACTTCCTTAGAGGGTAAACAAAGCTGCACAATAATCTAAAGGAAATGGATATACTAAGAATAATGGGACACTTATACAGAAACATGGGAAAAGAACGAATAAAATAAATAACAAACACAAGAAATGAACATTGAGGTTTTTCTTTACCATTTCTGTCTACATTTTTTCTTTTGATAAAGGAATATTTGTGGTATTGTAAAGTTGTATATGACTGTGTGAGGAATAATACCAACGATAATATGGAATACTCACGTCTCTGCCAAGCTCAGTGTTGGCCAACCTGGCCACGACGCCAAGAGCCCCCTCCACCAGGTCTGTTTCGTGCATTATCTCCATATACTGCAGCAACTTTCCGAGTCCTCCTGAGCTGTGCAGGTACTGAGCTGTCAGAGGACCTTCAGCACAGTTCAACAGGATGTTCAGAACTCCCTGGTGTAGTTCCTTCCACTCTAACATCTGTAGATGCAGGTAACATTACAAGATAAGCTGTGCAGGTAACATTAAATGATACTGTGCAGGTAAACTTACAAGATAAGTTGTGCAGGTACTGGGCCGTCACAGGACCTTAAGCACAGTTAATAAGAATATTTAGAATTCGCTGGTGAAGATCCATATAATCAAACATTTGTAGATACAGGTAACATTAATAGATTAGCAGTGACATAGATACAATTTATACAAGAGCATCATTTAGTCAATAAATACAATATAATGCTATATTTCGAAGTTATTGAGCAATCTCAACAAAAAAATATACTGTCAGTATTGAGCACTAACAAACAAAACCGGCCCCGTGTTGTAGTGGTCAGTGTACAGTACCTGGCTACAGGCCTAGGGGTCCCAGGTTCAATTCCTGGCTGGTACCATGGGTGTTATTTCCCCCGAAAAGGGGAACTACCCCAACGGTTATCAAGGTAGGGTTAGCTAGTCTTAAGTTAGGTTTAATATGACTGCTGGCTCCACGCCTTCAAAAGCACTATCATCACATCTCATTGCGGGTACGACGTGAGAACAAACTGTATAGGTGTGTCCTGGTCAACGTTCTGTGCCTTCTGAGTTGCTATAAGCGTACACACACAGGTGACTGAACTAGGTACTATTCCTCCCGTTCAATGATGCTTTCTCCTATGCATAGGCTTGTTCCCACGCTACCCCCTTGTTACTGTAGTCTTGTGTCAGCTGAGAACTTGAAGAGATGCATTAGAAGACAAGCTTTTAATTGGCTTTAAGTTAACCACAACAAGAAGGTTTCAGAAGCTATATGCCTATATCTCTGACAGATGTATGTATAAACAAAACAAAGTGTTGGCCCACCTCGATAATGTCTAAAAGTTTCTCCAGGCCACCCGACTGCCTGAACAGTTCCTGCATGAACTGATCATGTCTCCTCCGCGTCAGGCCCTCCAGAACTGTCACCGCCAAAGCCTGGATCACAGGATACTCGCTCTTCAGCAGGCTAAGGATGGGCTCAAACTTGAATTCCTTACAGATGCTGAATGCTTCTAGGGTAGTCGGGTCACGCAGCATGTTTGCCATCAACTGCAGGGCAGGTATATCGACAACATATTAGTAGCCCTATAAAGTTACTACACAACGTCTATCGGGTGGTCTGTTAGTCCCCTCGTGAAGTGACTACACAACGTCTCTCTTGTGGTCTATTAGGCCCCTCGTGAAGTGAATACACAACGTCTCTCTGATGGTCTGTTAGTCTCTTCGTGAAGGGACTACACAACGTCTCTCTGATGGTCTGTTAGTCCCCTCGTGAAGTGACTACACAACGTCTCTCTTGTGGTCTATTAGGCCCCTCGTGAAGTGACTACACAACGTCTATCGGGTGGTCTGTTAGTCTCCTCGTGAAGTGACTACACAACGTCTATCGGGTGGTCTGTTAGTCCCCTCGTGAAGTGACTACACAACGTCTCTTCAATGGTTTGTTAGTCTCCTCGTGAAGGGACTACACAACGTCTCTCTGATTGTCTGTTAGTCTCACTCGTGAAGGGACTACACAACGTCTCTGATGGTCTGTTAGTCCCCTCATGAAGTGACTACACAATTTTTTTCTGGTGCGCTGTTAGTCCACTTTTAAGGGTCTGAAGAACGTAATTTTTAAACTAATACAGTTTATAGCAAAGCAATTATTTTAAACAGCACCGGAGGCCATACGGATAAAGATTTAGTTCAACCTTAAATAGTTTGCCAGTGATGTTGAGGTTGGGGGTTTGGATGCAATCTGGAAGTTCCGGCCAAGGGCAATAGGGATCGTTTTCACATCCTTCTTCTCTTCTTGTAGATTGTTTCACAATTACTCTCTGTAAGATAATGGTTTGAATCCATCTTGGGTCAGATTGCACGAGTAGTAAGGACCAGGGAGTCGAACCGAAATTGTTATCTGTTCTGGCTCCGGTTAGAGCACAATAAATGTTCCAGTTATTTTCGGTTCCTGATAGTTTTCCAGTTCTATACATTTTTTAAATTTTAGCACAGCGTCTTTCTATCAATTTGGGCTACGTTAAAGTACTAATGTTTTTTTAATGAGTGATGAAGATTCTATTTTCTATATTCAGAAGAAGTGTATCCACATTTGAGTGGAAGGCGAGTGGAGAACCACTTTGGAAATAACACTCTGGTTCAAAAGTATTGCTAGATTAAAAACCTATTATAACGTAGGCACCTTAATAACAATAGTGCATCCTTCTAATTTGTATCTTGATCTGTCAAAGTCAGTCTCATAGTAAAAAAAATTCCAAACTGAGTTTTCTTTAACGCACCCCATCAATAATATTATTTAAACCACTTACTAACAACAAAAATAATCACTTCCGCACTGTACATAAGGAACACATTTACTGAGCTACTTCTTAATTTAAGCTTGAGTGAAATAATTTCAAGTTTGCATTTTGCCACCCTCCATCTGTATATGGGTTTCCCTTGTTGCCTTAACCTCCCCACTTGCCAATAGAGTCATCGACAAGTAGAGGAAGTTTTGGTTGATTTGTTATGCGAGTTACAGGTTGTTTTCACAGACCCTTATCCTCGTTGCATGATCTTTAAATACATGTTTGGTACCTTTGATTTAATTGTAAGATACACGTTTTGGATTGTTTGTAGCCCGACTCAGGATGTCCACCTTGACAGAAGCGTCAAGCTAGGTCACCTGCGAAAGGGCTGTGTTGTTTTGCGAGTTACAGGCAGCATAAGCTAGCCCTTATCCTCATGGAATGATGGTGAGAAATTTGATTAGTGATGGAATGATTATGAGGTTGTGAATGTTACCGTGTTACCTTTTACCGTTACCGTTTTACCTTGTTACCTTTTACCTTACAATTTTTTTTATCGTGTTACGTCTTTACTCTAGCCTTGGCCGTTTATATGGTCTTTCTTCCTGCGGGTCGTAGTTACCTAGTGTCCTTATGATGGGGTTTTCATGGTTTACTACTTGTTCATAAAACCGGTTTCTTTTTTCATGGAAGAGTTCGTCGAGTGTCTTGCTTTTTGTCATTGTGTGTAGATGCTCGATTATCGTCCGTATATCAACGCCAGTGATACTCCTGAGTATTTTATTTTGGGTTATTTGGAGTTTGTTGAGATGGGTCCTGCCTGCATAGCCCCATACTACGCAGCCGTAAAGTATAATCGGTTGTATCGCGCATTTGTAGATTGTAACTTTTGTTTGTTGACTTAGTTGATTACCTTTAAGAAGTGGGTAAAGTTGAATGAAAACCGCCTTTGCCTTCGTGTTGGTTTCAGTGGTGTGTTTTTCCCATGTTAACTTCTTGTCTATATGTATCCCTAAGTATTTTGTGTCAGTCTTGAATGGTATTTCTTCTTGGTATATCTTAAAGTTTTCCGGTGGTATCTGTCTTCTTCTGGATACGACTAGTGCTGTTGATTTGGTTGCATTTACTCTGATTCTCCATTTGGAGAGCCAGGATCCAAAAGTCTTTAAGTATCGTTGAGTTGATAAAGAGGCGTAATAGATGTTTCTTTCCCTGGTGTATATCAAAGTATCGTTGGAAAAAAGTCTTATAGGCATTCTCGGTTTGGTCGGGACGTCTGACACGTAGATGTTATACAAGAAGGGAGCCAGCACCGACCCTTGCGGTACTCCCACCTCTGCTCGTACTCTTTCCGATAGCGTGCCTTCGACAGATACTTGAAATTGTCTATTATTAAGGTTGTTGTAAATCAGATGTATATCTCCACGTGGAAAGTTATAATTTATCATTTTTTGGATAATGTCGAGATGCCATACCTTATCGAACGCTTTCTCCACGTCAAGAAATATGGCTATTAGATATTCGCGGTTGTTGAAGGAGTCAGTGGCGTCTTCAGTGAAGTTCAGTAATGGGTGGATGGTTGAATGGTGATTTTTGAAGCCAAATTGAAGGTCCGGAATTATCTTGTGTTCTTGTGTGTGTCTTTTTAATCTTTTTAGTATCAGTACTTCAAATAATTTACTTGTCGTGTTTAATAGACTTATAGGGCGCCTATTTTGAGGGAAGATGGCGTTTTTTCCAGGTTTTGGAATGATTACCAGCTGAGTCTCTTTACAGATATTAGGGAAATATGCAATTTTAAGGGCTGCGTTGAAAATCAGTGTAAGGTGGTCTATTGCTGTTTCGGGTATGTTTTTTTATAATTTCGTTCTTTACTCCGTCTTGTCCTGTGGCCTTGTTCTGTTTTATCTGTTTGATAGTGGCTTGGAGCTCTTGTTTTGTGACTGGGGTTGGTGTCTCTGTTATGGGTCTTTGTATGAAGTTATTGACTAATCTGGTGACGTCTCTGTTGAAATTTTCGTCTTTTATGGGATTAGGCTTGAGTTGATCTTCTAGAGTTAGTGCTATTGCTTTTGCTTTGTCCCCGCTGTTGTAAGCCATTCCCAGTTGCCCGTGGATGGCTGGCGTGTTGGATCTTTTTGAAGTCCCTTTAAGTAATTTGGTTAGGGTCCATGTTTTCTGCAAATTGGTGGATGTGTCAGTAACAAATGTATTAAAGTGGTTTTTCCTGATTAGGTTGACTGTTCTTTTTACTATTGCCTTGAGTTTGATGTATCTGATACGTTCGTTGGGGGTTCTCAGTCTCTGCTAGTCCCTACGTGCTTCCCTCTTAAGGGCTAGCAAATATCTTAATTCAGGGTGGTCGATTTTGAATTAATGTTGTTTTTGTGATGTCTTAGTATTGAGCTTGTAGGATTCTTGCAGGGTTGTTGTAAATAAGTCTATGGCTGCGTTGATGTCTTGCTCAGTGTGTATGTCTATGTTCTTTGGTAGGGCTTCTTGTAGGTCCAATTTGTATTTACTCCAGTCCGTCGTACATATTTTTTGTTTGCGCCAGTTGGTTTGATGTTCAAGGTTGACTTCCTATTCGCATAGTAGCGGGTTATGGTCTGAGTCAAGCTCTTGAAGTAATGTTATCAAGTTTGGTGTTATTTTTAGGTTGGTTAGAATTATGTCTATTATGCCCGGTCTATGGAGATAGTTTCCGGGATAGTAGGTTGGTGTATCTGGTGCTAGTATGTTGTAGTCTTTTTCGTTCGAGTGCTCCTCCAGTATACGCCCGTTGGTGTTTGTCATTCGACTGTTACATAATGCATTATTACTGTTTAAGTCACCGCCTATGAAGAAGTTGTCGGTTGACGTGACATTATCTAGATCTTGTTTTAGTAGCCTCTTGGACGGTGGGTTGTAAGCGGCCACGAAGTTGATATGGCTGGATTTGGTATTTATTGTAACCATTGTGGCCTCGAGGTTTTGTGAGTCATAGTTGTCTGCCCTGTAGTGTGGTAAGTGGTGTATTATAAGGACAGCTCTACCCCCTCCCCTTCCATGTTCTCTGTCCGTTCGGTATATACTGTATCCTGCGATGTTCAGTCGTTTGTTAGCTTGTAGGCGAGTTTCACAGATGAGGGCCAGGTCAATACCATAGGTGCTTAATAACTGTTCAAGTTCGTGTTTCTGGTTCAGAATTCCATTGGCATTCCAGATTAGGATCCTTAGATGATTTTTTTTCTTTCAAAGTATTTTTATTCATCATCTCCACTGAGGAAAAAGTCCGTGGCTGCTTCTAGTAGTTTCATTAGTTTGGATGTTTTGTCTTCAGCCTGTTTAATTTTTGTGAGATATGGTCTGAGATGTTTTATAAGTCCGCAGATGTTGATCTTTTTTGGTATGTTTATTATCTCCTTGAAGTCAAACTGGGTGGTTTTCTCGTGTTCCTTTGTTTGATGTACAGCATCACTTCTATTGGTTAAGATATCCCTGTAGCTGCGTGGTGTCATGTTAAAACAGGTAGGTGCCACTGGTTTATTGTGTAGTAAAGGAAAGTCCTTGTCGTTTGTAGACAGATTTTGTGTATGAGTGAAGAGTTTCTGTTGTCTCTGTCCTATTTTTTTTCGACTAATTTTTGGTACTCTGGACACTTAGAGTAATTTGACGTGTTTTTTACTCCGCAATTAACACAGCTTGCTGGAGTAGTTGTGTCTTTCTTTGGGCATTCGGCGGTCAAGTGGGGTATCAAGCACTTGACACACCGAGGCTTGTTTGAACAGTTATTTTTTGAGTGACCAAATTTTTGGCATCTATGACATTGGATAATATAATTCTGAGATTGTATGTAGTGCTCTATTCTCACTCGGGTGTTGTTAATGTATGACTCTTGGAACAGCTGGAAATTCTTATCAGTTCTTGTCAGGGTACATACAAAAATCGGTAGAAGTTTGACCTGGTCGTGTGGACTGTTTTCGTTTTGTGTGTGCGATGTAAACTGCCGCACGTCTGTTGGTGAGTACCCCAATAGTTGAAGTTCTTCTCTAATTTCTTCTGTTAACATATTTAGAGGAAGACCTTTTATTACTACTTTGAGGGGTTTGTCCCTCGGCAAGGTGTACGTGTACCTGGCCAGTCTTTTTTAGCATGATTTGCAAAGCTTTGAAGTCCTCTAGAGTGTTGGTGTGAATTTTTAGGCCATCTTTGATGTAGAAAATTTTAAATGTCCTTACCATGGTTGTTTTAATTGTTTTAACAATATTCGAGTAGTTGCCCGTCCCTGAAATTACTATTGGGGGTAATTTCTGTTTGAGTTCTTGGGTATCTACGGTGTTTGCCTGGGAGTTAGTGTTCGGTAAGCTCAGTGTTTCCATATTGTCCTCGTTGTCTGATAAAGTCTGGAATTTGTTGGTCACCCTGATTGCCTTTGGCGGCTTGTCTTCCTTGTTCTTAAATATAAGTTTTCTTTTAAGTATCGTTACTGCAAAAAACTCATTGTCAGATCTTATCTCTTCGTCTGTTAGGTCTCCCTCCACGTCAATATCTCTAGAAGAATCTTGAGTTATTTGCCTTTTTTGGTGAGCCCTTGTATGGTTAGGGTTTTTGTCCATTTTTCCTCTGTTGTTGGCCCTGATAAGGGCCGACAACACTTTACGGAATTATTACTAAAAACCTCTTTTAGTCTGTCAATTTGGTATCAGAAGTATATGTAATCAAAGTTTGGTCTATTTCTGTAGAATGCTTATCGCCTCTGCGGTTGTGCCCACTGGAATCTGATGTGTAAGATCAGCACTGGCTTTGGAAGCCCGAGATCCTCGGCAGCAATGCCCGGTCGGACGACCTTTGTTTCGCGGTAGATTTCACGAGATTTACGAGCGAAAATATCACAAAAAAGTTCGATCTCGATGCGATCTCCTCGAAGACTGTCTTCGATCCGATGATCCCACCCTCCATCTCTCTTTACCCGCTATTATAAAGCCCCTCACAGACTGGCACGTCCTGCACGTGAAAGGCCACATGCCGGCCCATTCACACGCCAGAACTGTGAGAAAACTGTCAATGTGTGGAGTCAGAATGTTGGAAGGACAGGCGCCGCCTATCGGTCGGGTTAGAATTCCAGACCTGTGGAGTGTCAAGTCAAACCCCAAACCTCTCAACCTGTGGGGTCAAAAGGTGAGATCTGTGGCAGACGAGACCTACTGCGCATGCTCAATGCCCTTTGATCCCCTCATTATTTGAGTTTTGTTGCTACTTTGGTTCCTCAAGTGTGGTGTGGTGGGTCTGGTACTATCGACTATGATATTATTGTGTACATGCTACTATTTTATCTGTAGTAAGATGTTCTAGTCTACTAATGCAAACTTTATATTTTTAAATTAAATAATATTTGAATTTGTGTGTTGTGGTAGTGTAAGAGTATTTATTTCAACTTAAATTTTTGCTTAAATCCTTACTGTAAAATATGTAGATAGTCCTGACAATTAGTAGGGTGCGATGTATGCCAATATAAAAATAGCTACGGTACCTGTATCGAATTCTTCTGTATATCAGGGTCCTTCGAGGTTATCCTGTCAAAGAGAATGTTGATAACGTTTGTCTCGACGATGCGCGCGCATGCGATGTTATGGGACGTAAGTTCTGCCAGAATGAGAGAAGAAAACTCTTGCATGAAGTGATCGTCTTCCTGCACAGGAAACAAGTTCGTAAGATAAGACTCTGTAGCGTGAGGCTCGATGCGCTAATCTTATAATGTGGTTAGTTGCAGTGCAACTCCTATTTGATCTGCACGTGCAATTCTTCTCTTACGCCTCCAACTAAACTGTGAACGCAGTATAGAAGCAGTGTTTTTAAACATGTAAGGGTTTATTTCACCCTAACCCTTTATTAGATTTTCTTCTTAAACCAAATAAAGGTTCAAAGAAAAACTATGCCAAGTTTAAATTAAATCACTTAATACGTTCAAAATGATCACGATACATATCCATCAAAGACAAACAGACAAATGGAAATCGGTGTAGTTAAAACAGAAAACTCGCTTCACTCATTCATTAAATCAAACCATATAAGTTTATGTTTTTACTTGTTTCTACACACTGACAATATTTTCTAGATCGCCTATAAAGGGAGGCTACTATGCGAGCACGCAAGAAAAAATTTTCAACCCCGACTTGTTTCTACCATCTGTCACCTAAGCAAGCACGGGGTCCCCCAAATCACGGGGGCCTGTGCAGCCGCACCATTCGCACACCCCTAAGGGTGGCCCTAAATATATTAATAGAAAATAACCGTGGCTTAAGTGATTCAAAATTTCTGTTTCACAATATATGCAAACATTTAAAAAGGTATTTCAGCAAATGCTTAACATTTAAAATTCAAATCACTTGATATTAGCTATTCAACTAAAAACCTTTTAGGTGGCACCATCTTGAAACGGATCACAAGATCGAAAATATATTATGTAGCCTACGTGCGTTGTTTGGCCTAGGTTAAAAAATTTACTTTGCCAAGTTTCTTTAAAATTGTTATAGAGACCCTACACGCCAAGGCCACAGTCAGGTAAAAATTTCAAAGGAGGGGAGGGGGAGGGTTGAACTCAATCCCTACCTCCCAAATGCCACCAGCAAAGAAAAATTACTAACATCAAATTATTCTTGAAGCTACTGTAAAAATGTAACCAGTGACACTTATTGAGCTTAGTGAAAAGTTTATATTTAAAGGCCCTCCTTAGCCAACTTAGCCAAGACTGAAAGAGAGCTTAGGTAAACTATTAACTAACAAAACAAAAAGGAGGCTTAGAAGGTTACACAAAACACGTGGTTTCCCACATGGCTCTTTAAATCAAAATCTATTTACAAAAAAAGGCTTTAGAATTTATTACATAACAAAAAAATATTAAAGACATTTTATAATGTTAATTTAAAGTAAGATTTACATTTACAACTTTACCGATTTGTCAAAAAGGGTTACATCATAAAAATATGTCTCTAGTAGAAGACCAGAGAACCAAAAATAATATTAATAAAGATAAAGGAAATAGCCTTCAACCATCATACCTAATCCCCTGTGTGATTATAGTTTAAACCGAGTGGTATATAGAATGCTGGTCGATGCAAAATAGCAACATGAAAACCAGGTCTCATGGTGGCCAAATTCAGCGTTACATCACGATACAAAAATATACAAAATAATAAAAACCTTAAAGGTCATAATCAGAAAGATAATTACACGGAAACTTTACCTCATAATACCAAAACAAAAATAACAAAAAGGAAAAAGACTACATGTTAAATTTGAATCAATTCACCAATCGAGTTTAAAAAAGGAAGAACAAAAAATTTAATGTCTCACGTCAATTGAATCCAAAGAGCGAGTGGAAGAGACAAAGGCGTCATCTGCCTGAACAGGAAATCGTGATTCTGGTGAGGCCAATCAGCGACAAGTCCGCAAGATAAAAAAGGACCAGTGGCATTATAGTTGACTTGAACTTTTACAAAATACTTAGAAAACAAATATACGCAAAAGGAACTCAAGGTACAAAAAAAAAAAATTAAGGTAAAATTAAATACATAAAAAAGATACAAAGATATTTAATTATACAGCAAGGATTGAATTAATCATTTACATCACATTATTCTTGAAGCTACCTGGAGTTAATTTTTACTTTAATTAATGGCAGAGATTAAATATCCCACTTTAAGTTTTATCAACTTGTTTAACATTTAAAAAATTACATAGCACCTCCTCCCTCCAAGTTCAGAAATCTATATTGAGCACTTCTTAAATGGTATAAGTCATGGGAGGAGAGGGCCTTGGGGGAGTTTCCCCATGAACACAGATTTTCCTCTTGGAATATATTTGCCACCATCAAGACTTATTTCACTACCTTCTTTTATTTTGTATATGATACTAATTAGTAATTACGATTAAAAACAAACTTCAAATAGCTTCAAAGTCCATAGAATTAAAAATATATAATTGGTGGGGACAGTTCTTAATATCGTCTAATTCATTATCGTGAAAGGGTAAGCCCACATTTCAACTGTGTTCTTATGAGTGATAATATTTTCCAGAAGTTACTACAACTGGTAAAGCCCTACTTGACAAAAGAAAACACAAATAATGTTGAACTGCTTATTTACATTCTGTACAAATCGATGATATAGGATTATAAAATTCAGGTTTATACGTGCGGACGCATGCACGACATTAAATTTGTTTGGGAATAAATAAACGTGGAGTTGAATTATTAGTAGATACTAACCTCGCTTTCATTCACTGGCTTGTTGATATTTGCGTGCTTTTCATAGACAGCCAACAAGTACAGGAAGTGAAACAACCATGAACAAGGTTCGTACATACCGACGCGTCGGTGCTGGTTCCGTTTTGGCGATAAAACTTTTCTAAATCATTTGCTGTTGTTTGTTCTCAAAGAATTAATCTTCTTCCGGGCACCTTTCCACGTAGCATTCGGCTTAATTTTTCTACATGCTTCCAGAAGCTTGTTGAGTGCCATTTTGCGTTTATTTTTGATAATATACGTCAGATGGGCTGTATTCCATATTTCCTGAAAACGTTCAGTGGCAGCCTAACCGGGGGGACAGAAGGGGCATTGCCTCAATACAGTAAATTTGCCCCTCCCTTCAACCTCAAACATTATTTTAATACAACGTTAATAGTCTTTGACCATTTTGTTAAGTGCTTAAATTTATCTATGACTGTTTACAATCTGTTTTTCAGCTGATAGAATTATTCGCCAACCGCATGCACGATGCAACGAGTCATGAAAGCCATTCACATTCCATGTTACAGCCAAATTCCTGTCCAAGGTCACGTCACAAGTCACCCCTTGGCCTCTTTCTTTCCCAAGGCCATTTCACCATCTACCCCCATCTTCCCGTGTCCTTTGAATTTAGTGTGTAAGCAAGTGCATGTAGTGTTAGTGTTTTTCTTAAATAGTGTGTTTATAGAGGTATAATTTCGTCGTTGTGAAGTAGTTTTTGTCATTCCCTGAGAAGATACATTTGTTGTGACTTGTATTACAAAGTTTGAATTTAAAAAAAATCGCTGATGGACTAATAATAATTGGACAATTGAAATTCATCGGTATATTTCTATTGCGAACTATCCCAAAATATCTAAGAGGAAATCCTTGTTCGATTATTTTGATAATGTGAAAGAGTCTCATATCATTCCCGATCATGATCTCCAAAGGGATAATTCTTATCCAACAATAATGAAGGCCACTAACATCGTTCAAGAATATAATACAATACCAGGTAAGTGTAGTTGATTTTTAAATTATAACTATATCATTTGATTTTTTTTGTCGTCTTGTTTTACTGCCTTTCTGGCTTATATACGTATGGACTCATTACGTTGATGGTCTATGGATGAGCTAGGTTGCATTTAGATGAAGTATACCCGTATTTGCGTGGAGGATGATTAGAAAACCATTTAAGGAAAACACCACTCAGTACACCTACCGGTATTCGAACCCACATTTCCCCGTCGTCAGCAGTTCGGTATATTGCGAAAGTGACCTCTTAGACCAAAAGTAAACAAATCGTGGCATGCCTAAGTCCCCGTAGATTTTTTTAAAATATAGTAAATTATAACAATGTCAAATAAAATAAATAAACCATCTAAGTTAATAAATTGCAAGAATTTTAGTTATTAAATTGGCCGTCAAGCTGCCTTTCTCTTCCCCTTCCCCCACATACTCTACACCCCCTCACCCTGCCATGTGCCACCCTGTATACTTTCCTTGGTTGCTATTTGGTGGCATACTGACAACTATGTACTGTGCTATATTCAATCTTAAAATGTTTGGTTCTCATTATAAATAGGAAAAAACCAAACAACCCATAATTCCTATACCAATCAGGAATTAAAAAAATATATATTACACTGCTAATTTTTCGAAAAATGGTGGTGGTACGAATATAAGTTTAGGTTAGAGATTTTGGGGTGGAGTGGCACACCCAAGATGATCTCAGTGGCACGCCAGAAAAAAAGGTTAGCACATAATTCGGCCACCGAATTGGATCACTTGATATATTACAAAGTAAAAGGATTACACTTGAGTCACACTAATACAATACAAAATGGGGAAATCCATGTGATATTTAAAAAAAACATTCTATATGATTTGAATTTTTTATTAAATTAAGCTAAGTATATGCGTATGGTATTAGTATTTTGTGAGTTTAACAAACTTTTGTGACATTATGAACAATCGTTAATAAAATTACTCTCGGCTTCAGAAACGTAGTCGAGGTGAACTGGGGGCCCGACCCCCCCCCCCCACTTCCGGAAATCTAGATCCTTTATGTTATTAAATATATAAATATATTTTTACAAAAAACAAACAAATAAAAATTAAATAGCGAATTTATTATTAAAAATGAATTTGTATTCCCATCGTTAAATATTGTTAGTAAATAAGATTTTTCCTTTTTTTAATTTAGGAAATGAGAATAAAGATAAAAACGCAGTTTTTGGTCCCAGTCACTCAAAAAGAGAGTATGCAGCTTTGTAGTTTGACGGAAGTAACAATATTTGCGGTCTCGTCCAGCGCCAACCTTTCCCTGCGCCAAATTACACTGAAAACGTAAAAGTGATAAGAAAATCAAACGTCGTGGCCATAAATTTCTTCAACGCTGGTATTCTGAATTTCTTTGGTTTCGCTTTCAAAGTGAAGAAGTTGGCATATTGTGCTTCCAGTGTATGAAATCAAAGAATGAGAGTCTCTTTGGCTACAGCTCAAAACTTGAAACCATGTTCGTTAGTATAGGTTACAAGAATTGGAAAAAAGCTGAAAGTAAATTTAAAATACGTGCAAAGAGTAGTTTGCACAAGGAGGCTGTGGAAAAACAAAAACAAAAGAAAAACGTGATTCAATGGACAAACAAATTTATAAAGAAAAAGAAAAGCAGCACTTTGTAGCCCGAAAGGCATTGCATGCACAACTGACGTCTCTTAGATATCTTAGAAGACAAGGAATTCCAATACGAGGTCATAATAACAATGATGGAAACTATAAGGCGTTGCTTACTCTGCGCACTGGTGACATTCCTGAACTCAAACAGTTTAGTTTTCGATCACTACACATGACCTCCAAAATGAAAAGATAAAAATGATGGCAGACGTTATCCCAAGAGAAATATTTAATGAAATACGGAACGTAAAGCAGTTTAGTTTGATTGCTGATGAGACTACAGACATTTCCAAGAAGGAACAAGTTTCAATCTCTGTAAGAATTGTAAATGAAAATATAGAACCAAAAGAGTACTTTTTAGGTTTCTATGAGACAATTTCAACCACAAGTTCTGTCATAACAAGTCTGATCATGGATACCTTGACGCGATTTAACCTCTCCTTGGAGAATGTTCGTGGTCAATGCTAAGATGGTGCTTCAAATATGTGAGGAGTTCATAAAGGTGTCCAAGCTAAATTCAAAGAAAAACAGCCGTTAGCAATGTATGTGCATTGCACTAATCATTGTTTGAATTTAGCACTGCAAGACACTGCTCGTGCGATCCCTCTTATGAAGGACTGTTTGCAATAGGTACATGATGTGGCCATAGTTATGAGCAAAAGTAAAAGAAAATCGGAATTTCTACGCATCATAAGTGAGTTTGAAGATGTTCCAAACACTACTCCAAAAGCGCTTTGCACGACGCGGTGGAACGTTCGATACTTATCTATTGTCAGTGTCATTATAACATATCCAGATGTACTTCGAGCGCTAGAACAGCTCAATGTATCAGGTGAAGATGTGTTGAGCACTGCACGAGGTCTTTACGATCAGTTTTTAAAGTGTTAAGTTTATTTGGGAATGCTAGTGGGAAAAAAAGTTTTTGGCTGCACAGAAAAGCTTGCCTTAATCTTAAAGAGCCCTAAGCAGACAGTTAATGGAGGAATGGAAGCAGCTATCTCAACTGTAAAGTATTTAAGGAGTATTAGATCCGAAGAGACGTTTGATTCACTGTGGAGTGAGATGGAAGAGACCCAACAAAAATATGATCTTATACCTATCCGCCTGTCACGAACCAAGAAAGTTTCAAGGAAACTAGAGCATAAACAAGGAACCAACAGTGATTCTCTGTACAAAATAATTAATGAGGAAAACGTACTACGAGATGGTTGATACAGTCACAGTACAGATCGAGAAGCACTTTACTCAAACCGATTGCATACTCGAAAGAGTTCTTTTAAGAGCAGTTGAGGAATGGGATAGTGACAAAGAAACACGACACATACTTAGAGACTATGGTTTAAAAATGGATGATGTTGAACTAGATTAAAAAATGTTGGCACGAATTACTTCCACCCAGCCTAAGTGTTAGAAAGATCTAGTTGACATTTACATTGTGATGCCTGAGAGTAGAAGGCAATTATTTCCAGTAACTTGGGAGATTTTGAAGTTGCTTTTAGTCGTCCCATCATCAACAGCAAGCACTGAAAGAACCTTTTTAGCCTTAAAGCGACTCAATACATACTTGTATAGTACCTTGGATCAAGATCGGTTAAATCACTTGGCCGTTTTGCATGTCTACATCAAACGGGTGGACAATCTTGATATTGATGTGTTGTGTGAGGAGTTTTCAAAGCTAACACATATCGTGTGAGTGTATTTGGAAAGGGATAATATATAACATGTATTAATTTGACAAACTTATTTTGAATGAATTATAATGCGTTCATACCCATACATCACGTATGTTAAATTTTAAAACAAAGAAAAACTTAATTTGAGATATTTTATGCACATCATAGTTTAGTTAGATCTAGATCTATGCTTATCTAAACTTTTTTTTTGTGACATTGTAAATAAATATTTTTTTATAGGCCTAGTTACTGGAGTATAGGTATTTGACTAAAACTATGTTTCTACTATTCCTAGTTTTAAATTGTACAAGATCACTAATTATATTAGTATTTAAAAAAATTTGTCAAATAAAATTATATATATATATATATATAAATAATAGTAGTTTTTATGTTATTGCTGTGTAACATCGCTCATTCATTTAATTGAAATATACTTGGTTGAAAAATATGACAGGGAAATTGAACTCATAATTTTTTCTTGGCACAAGGTTTTATTCAAGAGTTCAAATATTATTGTTGAGCTTTAGGAAACACCAGAATGGCTGAATAAGATAATAATAATATAATTTTAGTGTATAATATGATTTTATTTTGTTGTAAAATTCAATATATATTTAGATGACCACTTCAAATAGTTTTAAGGGATATCCATTTTACAAAAAATATACTAGGGTTGTGGGTGGGTGGGTGGGAGGGGTGTTTCAAGGCAAGTCCATATATATATACATATAAGTTTATTTGCTTGCCCCCTGCCCCTCTTCCTCCCAGACAAATTACGTTCCATCGCCAATGAAACATTCATATTTATCAGTGATTTTGGAGCCGTTCACATCCATTTTCAGTTTAAGAGTCATTGACATCATCTTCCAACTCATTTGATACTTTTTCTGCGTCAGACTATGGAAATACGTTCTCCATCGCACGCTGTGTTTAACTAAACTACTGGTGACCTGGTGGTCTAGGGGTAAGGTGTCAGACTTCTATGCTGGCGGCCGGGGTTAAATCCTCGGTCCTGGCACAGATTTATCTGATTACCAAACCCTTCCTTCACCTCTGACAAGACATCTTGTGAAT
>CABFOV010005092.1:18504-45859 GCA_902141375.1 Timema poppense
CGAGACCAAGTCGCCGTCCTCACCTCTTGTCCTCAAGCCGGTGGGGTAGTAAGTGAAGTGAGATCCCGGTACCACTAGTATATATACGAAATATAATTCTCAGAAAGGGGGAGAGATCGAAGGAAAGGAAGGTCGAAGAACATCACAAACAAGGGGAAAGGGGAAGTTTGGGACGGGCGTCGAAGCGCCTCGAAGCTCCGCGTAGCCGGAAGCGGAACTCTTCTTTCCATTTTCTTTGCTGGCCGAACACGTGTTCGAGCTTCGCTGTGGGCAGGCTTAGGCGCGGCTTCAGTCAGTTTGTTGTATTTTGCGAGAGCGGAGGTCGGTGGTCGAGCTAGTGCCGCGTGTTGACCTTGTGAGAGTGGGCTGTCCCAGTTGGTGAGTGTTATTACAATGTAAGTCGTTACAATAATAATAATAATAATAATAATAACTAAAATACTGATTGAAATATTGACAAGCGCAATTACACGGTCTATTTTCAATGGTTAATATCCCCACCATCCTTAGATCTGACGGCCAGATTTCAAAAAATCTATATTTTCGTCAATACCAACTTCATTCTATCAATATACACATTGAGGCATCTACAAAATGTGCGTTTGTTTCAGGTTTATGATGATTGCATTGACGTCCACGTCACAACCATAAACATGACATCATATTCCTATATTAATATATTATTCAGCATACATTTTTCAGCGTGTTTATAGACTTTTGTTTTTTTTATTTTCTTATTTTTTACGATTTTCTATTTTCAAATAATTACCGAATTTTCCCATTTCAAAAACTTCACGTGACCCACTAAAAATTGGCTTACGACCCACAATTTAGATCCACTGCTTCAAAGGCTATTAACACCTCTGAGAGAAAGTGGTTGTAATACCGGTGAAGAATTAGTGGGCACATGGTCTAAGTGTGAATCTCTGGTTTGCCGCTGATTGGGAGGTCAAGGTTTGAATACCGGGTGAATGTACCGGGGGTAGCTTTTACTAAATTACCTTATTCACCCTCCACACAAGTTTGGACACACATTTCTACATAAAATTTCTTCCTTAACCGAACCATGTTAACGAAAATAATAATTTTGCGTATAACATGAATGATAGTGATTTAAGAACATTTAATTAGGATCTGATTCGATGATAATAATTATGAGATGATCTTAGTGTTCCTCTTCACAAAAGGCTGTCATTTACCTTCGCGAAGTACGATAAGCACTCACAAAGAGGCTGTTACCCTGGTGAGCACCTGCACGAAGTACGGTAAGTTCTCGCAAAGAGGCTGTTACCTTGGTGAGCACCTGCACGAAGTACGATAAGCACTCACAAAGAGGCTGTTACCTTGGTGAGCACCTGCACGAAGTACGATAAGCACTCACAAAGAGGCTGTTACCCTGGTGAGCACCTGCACGAAGTACGGTAAGTTCTCGCAAAGAGGCTGTTACCTTGGTGAGCACCTGCACGAAGTACGATAAGCACTCACAAAGAGGCTGTTACCTTGGTGAGCACCTGCACGAAGTACGATAAGCACTCGCAAAGAGGCTGTTACCTTGGTGAGCACCTGCACGAAGTACGGTAAGCACTCACAAAGAGGCTGTTACCTTGGTGAGCACCTGCACGAAGTACGGTAAGTGCTCGAGATTCTCTAGCAGTTTCTCCCTTGCCGGTTTCAGAGCGCACATCTGAGCCAAGATCTTAAGGCTAAACCTTCTGATGTACAGCTGGCTGTGGCTGGTCAGGGGCAGCAGCGTGTCTATAATCGACGTCATCTCGTACAAGCTTTGGAGATTATCGGCTGACTTTGACACGAATTTGTCGAGGGCAGCGACTGCCTGGCGATTAAAAACATGTTTGTTTGATATTATTATTATTAATAAAATTCTCTAAAACCAGTAAAGATTACCAATAAGTTAAAACTTGCTATCTAGAGCTATATCTACTCTAGAGAAACAAGAGGATTGGGATGTTTTAAGAATTGCACCAGCATTTGGGTGAAGGAATAGTGCTTAGTTAGCTATAATGATTAACAGAACCACCACCAGCACCACTGTAAGCGATAAAATCCGTACTTTCCAAGTACAAAACCGTGCGACCACCTGCCTATCTCCCTGATAAAAGATCCTGAAACCCGCTTCGGTGGCCACATGGTCTAATTCTCTACTTTCGCAGTAGACTAGACTACCAATGACGGGTATATCGAGGTTCGACTATCAGTCGGGTGGACTTAAGTTGTTAAAAAATAGTTTTCCACTTTCACTCCACCCAAATGCGGGAACACTTTCTATAAATATAACCTTCCCAATCCCTAAGATCACTATCGTAATTAGTAGTAGTAGCGTATAACCCAAACCGGTAGTAAGACGCGGTGCTAAAATAACTGACCCGAAGGACCACCTGCTCCTCGTCGCTCTTCAGCAATAGCACCACTGTGTCGGCAGTCTTGATCTCCACTTGCAGAGGATCAAACGTGACCTTGGTGATTGCGAAACGGTCCTCTCGCTTCTTGGCGGAAGGCTTGATCTTTATTTTACTGTCGGTCATCGTTCAATGAAACCTGATTGCTTGAATATCACATTAGAATCACAGAGACACTGAAAAATTCGAATACCATACTCATAATTTAATTTAGGGGTTGAAGGAGGGGTATAACCTTCTGTGGCTCGGGATGAAATTCACCAAAAAGAAATTATAACGAGTATTTACTAACATTATAAGTCGTAAAACAATCTCAAGTTAAAAAGGAGATAGAGGTTGTAGTTGTTTCGCATTTTTCAAGAAACCAATAAGCTACGAGCCTAAACACTGAGGAAGAATACAAAAATAGACGATTAATAATTCTTTGGGCTGATATTTGAACTCCCAAAACATATTTATCTCGTAAGGACGTGAATAATGATCAAAAAATAATAAAAACCTATTGCAAGCATGCAAATTATTGGGGTATGTGTTAGAATATTGCCATTTAAAGCTATGGACAGAAATTTGTCATTAAAATGCCGTTTGTTAAAATTTATAATGGCAGTATTTAAATTAACAATACCCACTAAAATGTATCTTATAACTATTTCTTCTTGTATAACATTTTTTCTCATAATTATTCATCTACGGTCTTATCTGATGATTTACCTATGCACAAATTGAATTACTCTTTAATCTTCTTTATCAATGCTCTATGATAATTTGTCTGGCTATTGTTGCCATAAATAAAAATGTTACTAGACCACTCACACTAATTTTTTCTTCTCCTAACAATTAAAAAGCTACTAAAATAGTTCCCTTTCCATCCGTCTCGTGATTACGTTCCGTCCTTTGATAAAGAATTCCAATTTACTCGTATATCACATGCCAAAGCTAGCCTATATCTAAGATAAATTTTTGAAAGGGAAGAATATGGAGCATAATTTTTAAATCTACAGTAAGCTGTGCCAAAATTTAATGGCACTCCATAGCAATTTTGCCTTTAATGACGTCATGGTGTGAAATATTTCAGCGTTGATATTCTTTACTGTTGATATATTTCTCTGTGTAGGATGTGATTAACTAAACACTATTCATTACTTACTATAGATTTCACTGTGTTAACATCGGGGGTAGCAGCCTAGTTCCAATCTGAAGAACTGATGATGGCGTAATCGCCGAAACATGTCATCACTCAGCCAAGATTAGCAACAATATATGGAGAGGAATTAAAACCACACAGATAAGAAACATTGCTTTATTTCAAACTTCAAAACTTTCAAAACGTCCATTATTTTTCCTTTTAGTTACACTTCTTTCATAGTAATCAATTGTACTTATTTATATTATCCTGTATTTATAATATATCATAACAGAATACAAGCATAGCTTGGACGACATACATCTGTTGATTTCCATTGAATCTCCAAAATCAATCTATTGTATCGATAATTAACACAGGCAAATTTTATAAACAATTTGACCCGAATAACAATTTGTACCATTAAATTGTTTACACTTATTTTAATAATTTTATGTAAGAAGTTACTTGTTATGTCTTAACTTTCATTTCAATATGTTTCATGTTGATATTTTATACTGTTAATTGTTTTTTAAATGTGCAAGGTACATGAATAACAACATAGTCGACTATTTTAAACTTTCTGTTAATAATCTTTCTACTGTCACTGTTTAAATATTTTAAACATTACAGAACATGTCTTCCTTGTCAACTTATTTTCAAATTATCTACTAGTATATTTATTTATTCAATTAATAAGTTCATTATTGTTGGCATACCAATTCACCTATTATTTTATGTATGTCATATCCTTCAAATAACCTATAATATTTATTTAAATGTTATTAAAAAATGTTTTAAGAATCTTTAACGTTTTTATTGTATTTATAACTCAAATATAGTCAATTGTCAATTTCCACTAATCATTTTTCTTATCAGCTTATCCTATAACCTGCTACTACTTAAAATATTTTATCAGAACGGATTTTTATTCTTTCCTTGTCATCTGCTAATTTATAATTTCAGAACATTACTATTGTAACAATTCCAATGATGATTTTTTAGAAATGTTATTGTACCTGTTTTAATTGATGATAGATTAGGGGTTTTGTTTAATAAATTATCTCCATGTTATGTTTCTTATTTTATCTTGTTTAATTGACCAAAGAAGTGTAACAATCAATTTAAGTAATTGTAACATCCAAGTACGTTCCTTATATTATAAATTCATATTTCTCCTTACTACAACTACAGTGAATATTACTGAAACTATACATTACGCTGCATAATAAAAAAAACACTTAATTTGAAAGTCTTCTTATGTACAGTACTTGATTAATAGAGCAGATGTAATATACAATAATTCCAACTGTATCTATTTGGTTCCACTATGTTGTAGCTAATAATAACGGAATATTGTTACCTTTCAGGGCAGTCATACACAGTAATAAGTACACGTACAGATCAGTACGTTATATCTCATAGTTTTTTTTATGGGCACCGTGTTTAACCATTGATGGCGCTAGTGAAAACGAATAAAGCATCAATGTGGCAAAATTTGAAACTTCAAGGTGTTACAGTTGTTAGTAAACTTACATAAATTTGTCAGATAAATACATAACTACTGTAGTTGGTGTAACCGTTCTTCGCATGGGGAATCTAAGAGGTAACATTGTTATTTTTATAGAGTTTTAAATTAAGCAAAGGAAAAATAAATTAAATCTAAAATTCTTTTAAAATTCCTATTAATACTTTATTAGTTTAAATTGTGTGTCAAAACGTGAAAAATAGGCTTACTAAAACCTAATGTAATAGTGGGGATATGATCTAAATATCTGTTAAAAGTTGATTTAATTTTTGAAGGTCATTGAAGGAAATTGGGATATGATCTAAATATCTGTTAAAAGTTGATTTAATTTTTGAAGGTTTTTGAAAGTGTCTATAAAAATATTTTATGTCTTGCTTGTTGGTGTCAGTAAAAAATATTGTCTAGTTAACTGCCCCTGGAATACGCAACGTAAAACTATATCCATGTGAAAAGCAAGGTGTATATTTGATGTACTGTCCCTGAGCTTTGCTAATGGTCGCTATGAAGCAAACCCTGACCATAAACTGTTCCTCTTGAACTAGAAGGGGTAGTCACTTCGTACGAGAGGTATTCGGGGGGTGTAAACACTATCTCCTTGTCCAATGCCTATGAGGATGGTGGCTTATATAATATTTCTCATGATGGTTTTCTACTGCAGTTGAATTCCATTGGAGAGTTCGAGTGAAATCAAACTATGGAGGGTAATGTTATTTTTGCTAAAATATTGACTTATAATATTAATTTAATAAACGGTTGACTCATTCTTTCAAATACTGAATTCCGTTGATAGCTTCACAGTTTAATTTCTTTATTTAAATCAGATTACACAGCTCCTAAAGTTTTGGATGTTGATTATGTATTTACAATTTAAATATATATATATATATATATATATATATATATATATATATATAACTTATCTGTATTTCACTCTATTAAATTTAATTCGTTGTTTGTTTTGATTCTTAAATTGCCAATCGCCATGCTTATTATCTTTTTTTGGTAGTAGATTGAAACGCAATCTGCTTTAGAGAGTGGTTTCTTTTGAAACTACTATAATCATTTATGTACATTTAATTTAAAGTATATCTCGATTTAAGAAAAAAAAAATCATTTTTGCAAAACATTTCAAGTTTTTGAAAAATCATTCATCAGTAAACTACACTTCATCAAATTTTTTCCCCAAAACTAATTATTTTCCATGTCAAACAAACCCTAAATATGCATTCCACACAAAATCGTTAAAGCCATTTTTGAAAAATTTGGAATAAAAAAAATTAATCACCAGTAAACAACCTTTAATTGAAGGCCTTGGGTAAAAATAAAAAAATAATAAAAAAGGTATAGTCTTATGAAATCCAAACGTTTGAACAAAACACATTAAACCGTTTAGGATTCGTAGCCGAGGACAGTCAGACAGAATTGAAAAATTCACTTCTTTGGGTTCGTGTTAACATAAGACGTTAAAAAAATATTCATAATCTCGAGATTTTTTTTGGTGTGAATACAATACTTCTCTTGATTTGAAAAGTACAAGAGAAGGTATCGTTTTCTTGATCATTGTTGTGCCCAGATAAGATGGCGCATATAATTCATTATATTATGGATTCAATTTTCTTATTGCTTGGCTCTTGTAAGATGATTGTTATTTTACAGAGAAGACAACTTTGAAAACATTTTCAAGGTTTTCTGAGCGAATAGAGTGGTTCATGCAGCTCTTTAAAGGTCTGTACACAACTTCTTTTACTTCCTGCTACATAACACAAGGACACGTGTAAATCCCACTCCAACCTGCAGTTAAACCATGACTCTGACTTTAAAATTAAAGTATAAGTTTGAGGCAATACACAAATGTTGGTCCTGATCCAAATCTATAAAATTGAAAGATAATTTTAAGAGTTCACTTTTTTTACACCTTTAGAGTAATACATTTTCTTTTATTGGTGCCCAAGTGGGCTAAGAAGCAAACCCCATTTAGTCTGATTTAATCCAAATCTAGTCTAAGTTTTTACGTTCTCCATCCACTTAAATGTGAGTGAATTTCTATTAAAATTATAGAAATTTATTTTATACCCCATTAGTTTAGGTATGTGGCTAGACCATTTGGATAGTATTACGCTTTGAAAAAAACTCAGGTCAAAATCCTGTGATTTTATATTTTTGATTATATGTGTCTCTCCTTTGTATTACATCCATACACAACTATCCATGTGAGCTTGTAATTTCTCTACATATATATATATATATATATATATAAATTAAGTCAAAGCCAATGACAAATTAATTATATTAAATAATTCTACATACAGTAGAGCAACGATAATTCAGACGTCAAAAATCCGAATCACCAAGAGAACATGTTATTTAAAGAAATTTCCAAAGTGGTATCCTTATCAGATACATAGCCGCTTAAAAAACACTAAAAAATTGGAAACTTTTTTCGTTGATATATTTTTGCCTTATTAGGGCCTATATTCCTTCATAATTTGTTATATTTAGTAACAAAAAAAAGTGTAGGCTCTTTGTTGAAATGACGTGAACATTATTCTACTTAGCACTGAGTTCTCGTAAGTATCTCGTTTATTCTAATGTTTTTATTTTTGGTGCCAGTATAGTTATCGTATTTTCAAAAATTCGGACAAATCGATAATCCAGTGTGGGTCAATTATCAATCAGTCCGAATTATTGACGCTGTAATATAATTACTATGTTACACTTCTAAACACAGTTGAAGAATTATTTTAAAATCATGTGTCTGAGCAATTTCCTAGATGTAATCATGAAAGGTAATACAGAAATATAAATTTAAAATTTATTTATTTGACGGAAACTGTGTACATTTGTTATGTGTCCGGTCTAAGTGCATTCCAAATAGAGGTTAAACTCTATATGCATTTAAATAAATCCTACATTTCTGCTCGGTTTATTGCTGACGTAACATTCTTAGAGATGATTTTGTTTGGATAGACTAAAATGTATTTAACAGATTTAAGCATTAATAATATGGGTTACTAGGAAAAGCGGCAGAAAAAAACAATTCTTTCAACAACTGAAAGCTAGTATCTAACATCCAACGCAAAAAGCTTATTTGATGGAATGCCTTTCTCTCCAAACCAGTTTTAATAACTCTTTCTATATTGGAATCTCCATTGGGTCGTTTTATATATTTGTTGAGTTTCATGCCATTAAAATTCAAATCCGACCTACATATTTTATCAAGATGATTTTTCTCGTTAATTTTAGTTGCAGTTGGCAGAAGTTCTTTGTCAGGATATCTTGGAAGGTGTAACTCTTTAATTTGTTCAGGAATTAGGACGTTCATTTGAGGTATTTGTTCATCTCTAATTGGATCAAAATATTGTTGGGTGGAGTCAGATAATGAAGAAGTATCATTATCATTTGAAGGATAGTCTTGATAATATTCTGGGTAGTTTATCTTTTCTTTGTTTTTTGAAATATGTATCGGTAATCCTATATTAGATTCTTCAAGGCACGTGGAGAAGGGTTCGTTGGAGTTGAACGATTGATCTTCTGATTGCAGTACCCTTACAAACTGAACATCATTTTCGTCTTTACCTAAATTACATGTTGGTAATAGTGTGTCAAGGGGTAGAAGCATAGAACAAGCTTTTATATCATACTCGTGATTAGTTTTAGGATAATCTTTTGAAGTATCTTTAAGTGGCAATTCTTTATCAATATTCAAATTTACTAAAGATACATTATTAAATGTTTGTTGATGCATTGGCAGGATGCTTGGAACCTGATCTAGAAAATATTCGTTTAACTTTGGGATATCTTTCAATGCTAACTGTTCATGAAATTGTGGAGATGAAGGACAAATCTCACGATTGGTGGATTTGTCAATCAAAATAGGTTCTTTACAGGAAGAAGAAAGAGTAGGAAGAATGTCTTCTTCTTTGCGGCAATTTAGTGATGAAGAAGGGTCGTTTAATTGCGGGAACTCTGATAGATATGGTTCCATAGGGGTTTGATCGATGGCCACCAAGTTTTCAGAAGAATTGACATTACAAGCAAACAGTTCATTAGTTTGGTTGATATCTAATAATCCTTCATTGATGTGTTGAGTGTCAATATACTCTTTATTTGGTATTATATCTACATTCACACTGTCTTCATTTACTAGTACGGATTTTATAATAGTTTGGGTGTCAAATTTTGATATTGATGCGTCTTGAAAGTCTCGCGCCACAAACGAAACATCTTCAGTTGGCTGATATGGTATAAATGACGATAACACATCTAATGAATCATCGTGGTTTTCAAAACTGTCTACCTCTAGATTATCATAGTTTGTACAATGTGTTTGATCATCACTAGTTGAGGGTTCTAATTCTTGGGATGAGTCATCTTTACAAGACGTTGTGATTGAAGACGTTTCACTGAAACTGGCAACTGACTCTTCAACATGGGACGCAAAGTCTGCAGAATTTTCCCTGTCAGAATCAACTATTGACAAAACTTTCTCATTAAGACACAAATCACTATAGCTTATTTTAATCAGCATAGGCAAACTTTTATTCAAATTTAACTTTGACGAATGAATTGGAATTGTTTCTTTTTGGTCATAATCCGTAGGGAGTAGCTCTTCACCTACAAGTGAGAAAGAAGATGAAGCGTTTGAATCTGAATCATAATATTTTAAATATATATTCTTATAATCATCCTCATTTTCTTGTAAAATGTTTACTTTCTCATTATAACTTGTTGAGGTGTGTTTGTATTCTGTTTCAAACTCCGCTTTATCTTCGTCCAAGTTCGTACTCAGACTGGAGCATGAAGAGTGAATGCTGTTCAAATAGTCCCCTGCTATCGTTTCACAATTCGAGAGAGTAACATCCCTATCTAATTCTTCATAGGATAAGTGCGATTCATCATTATTCTTTGAACATGTTTGGCTGGACGGTTCCTCTGTTTTCTCGTAGTCTTCGATGATATTGTATAGCAGATTCTGAATGATCTGAGGGGGAGTTTGTAAACTGTTTGAATCCTCCGCGGTCAGTTTGCTGGTGTCGCAGCTGAGATGAGCGGTAACACTTGTGCTAGAGGCTGAGGAAGATACGATGCTTGTCAAGGAGTTGTAATGTCGAGGGGAGTATAAGTGTTCCTCTGTTATCAGTGGAGACGAGACGAAAACCGGGGGGTTTATCCAGTTCTCAGGGAGGTTATCGGCGTCCCCACCAGGGTGGTGTAAAAAATTAGTCATATTTGCTTAGATTTTAATTTCTCACGATTGTTTGAAAACGGATTAAATTTGCTCATTCATAATAAAAATCTCTCTAACTTGTTATAGATATATTAATAATCACTTTTGATTTGTTTTATCCAAAGAAAACTTTATGAAAATCAATTGTTATTCCAATGTGTGCCTTTAATACAAAATTATGTAAAGTGTGATAAAAAGTGGTTTTATTTAACTAGTAATATACCTTTTTTTTATGGATCTAATTAGTAGTGAAATCAGAGACTTGTTATTAATTTGGGAACAAATAATGTTGTGCGTTACATAGGAACCAACTACCGTATTGTTCATGCAATTATATTGGTGCTTTTATTGCAAGTATTTCATTATTTCAATACCATGGTTACTGCGGCTCCTAAATAGGTGCAGCAATCAACCATGTCACTCGCTGTTAAACAAGGCAGATATCCTCTTTCGTTTTGTTTGAAAAACTTCGCAATAAACACCTTTTCTAAATCAGTTAATGTGAATGTCCAACGGCACAATCAATTATTGCCCTTCTCTATTATATGTAGATGTTACGCTAAAGATACTTCCTCCGGCAAATATAACGAACAAGACCCCACCATAAAGAAGAACTTGACGAATGTTCTTGACATAGGTCCTGGCTGTGAAACTGTTAAGGCTCACTTGTCATCCATGGGCAGATGGTTCGACAAGGTGGCTCTGGTTACAGGTGCCAGTGGCGTCATCGGCAGTGCCGTGACTGTCAAGTTGGCTCAGAGAGGGATGAAGGTGGGCATCCCATAGGATCAAACTATCGAATGCGTGTCTGTATTGGTAAATGTCAACAAACCCAAAGAGCAGAGAGCACTTGATAGCTCTCATAGCATATTTCCCTCAATCCATGGACCTATGTATTATAGTTGATTTGGAATAAATATAAGCAAACGTGATTTTTCTTGGAAGGTCATGAATTCTAGAATCATAATAAAAGTGATCTAATTTCATCAGGCCTATACTAAGGAAACGCATAGTTTATTTTATATTATTTTATTTATTAGCCTATTTATTTTTGGTACCACGTCTTACTACTCGTTTGGGTTATAGACGTATATACTAATTACGCTAATGGTTTTAGGAATTAGGAAAGCTATATTTTTATCAAGTGTACCTGAATTTGCGTGGAGGGATAGTGTAAAGCCATTTTGAAAAAAAAAACCACCCTCAATACACATGGCCAAGATTTGAACCTCGATCTTCCCCATCATCGCCAGTCTAACCTACTGCAAAAGTAGCGCGTTAGACCACGTGGCCACCGAATTCATTGTTTCTTTTATAACGTTACAGCTTAAACATCGATAGGAAAACATCTACCACAATGATTAAACTAAGCCTACAGTCTGAAAACTTTTTTTTTTACTGTAGGGAAAAATTAATGTGTTCCGATATTTTATTTTGTTTTCACCGCGTCTTACTACCCGTTAGTGTCATACGCATATGTACCAATTATGCTAATGTGTTTGGGATGAAGAAGGTTGCATTTAGAGGAAGTGTAATCGCATTTGCGTGTAAGGAGATTGGAAGACCATATTTTAGGAAAAAAACAAGCTCAGTACACCCGACCGTGTTTCGAACCTTTATCGCCCTCGTTGGCATTCCAGTCTATTAAGATAGTGACATCTTATATCATTCGACTGCTTGAGGCAGGTAGTTAACTAACACTCTAGTCTTGTGAACTATAACAGTACATTTGGCAAATCTTCACATATCTCCCGTATCCCTTGGTATAAGGTGTCAGTCTCGCAATTTACTGGATTGCCGATGACGAGACTGTCAAGGTTCAAATCTCTTCTTTATGCACTGGGGGTGAATGTCCAAATGTATATCACGATGGTTTGCTCATCCCCTCTTCAAGCTGCAGGTTTAAACCTAAGCCTTATTTCATGCAGCATTATATGTGCAGAGGCATGCCTCTTTAGGTGCGTCTTGCATCATGCAACTCAACCTGTTTTCACTTTTGCCTCTCTTTCTATGCGTAAGTGTGCTTAGAGATGTCGCGGGAAGTACTTGTCACTGGCATCACTGCAGCTATCGTCATTTTACGGCGTGGAAAGAAACGGAAGTATTGTGAGTTCATCAACAAACATACCACTTTTATTACTTTTCTTCTTAATGATAAAATATTCCCGGTGAAAGTATGCATGAAGGCTCTTAATTTTGTTCAACACAGCCCTATAATCCATTTCGTACGCTTCACATAGTAATTGTAACGCATCTCTACGCTTAACGCAATTTTTATAGTCGGTGTGTGATGACGTTCACAACAATGGATCTCTCTGATAAGTATCGATAAATTTAATTGTTTTTTTCCGTAACCAACTCCATCATGGAAAAAAAACCAACACAAAAGTTTTCATGGAAAACCTAACGACACCACCTTCAAACATTCTCAAGGGACTGTGAGGCAAGAATGTTGCAACGTGCTCCCCAAATACTATGGGGAGCACTTGCGCCTAGTTGCATGCAACATGTTGCCCCATCTACAGAGTCCTTATCTTTAATTCCTATGTCCTAACTCAACTTTAACTTTCTAAGGACTACCAATCACAGCAAATTAAGCGTGCACACGCATATAAATGAAAACACCAATGGAATTTTCATTGCAATGGCGAACTAGCACATATTTTAAATATATTATTTGTGACTGCACTTAAAATATCTTTCAAATTTAGCCTGAAAGTTTTATAAAAATATGTTGTGTAGTTACTTTTGTTAATAATTGTTCAGCTGGGATATCGTCTGCTTCACAGTTGAAGTCTACTTGCGCCTAGCGCTAGAAAATTTCCTTTCGAAGAGTTTAATTGGTCAATTTTTCCAACGTTATCATTGGTTGGCCAGCATAATCACGTGACTACGGACACGGACTTTGTGGACGTGATTTCCATTTATAAATCCCATTAAGGGCTTAAGGATATGTAGCTAAGTTCAACGACGAGTCCACGGCAGTGCATTCACGAATGAGTTCAGTGCGTGAACGACAACGAGGTTTACAACGACCGTGCTTTTACACAACGCGTCAGTACAGTGCAACGTAATCAACGAGTTTATTTTGTGATATATTCCGTGCAGACTGAAGTTGGGTACTGTGGTATACCGCAAGGTACGCGTCAAGAGGAGGGAATGGCCTCCAACTCGGATGTAGACGTTGAAGGAACGGACGATGAAGACATGGAGGACCAAGGCCAGGAAGGGGGTCCATTCAACACTAATCCAAAACTACCAATGGAAACCGATAAAACCTTTGAGCCAGACTCTGGACTCAAGCGGAAGCTCAGGACTAGGCCGGGACAGGAAGTTCCGCAGTCGAAGGCTATAAAAGTGAATAATAAGTTTGCTAGCTTGTCTAGCCTACAGGATGAAACAGCGACCAGTCAAACGGGGCAACCAAGTGGATGCATGAAGGAAAGTTCCACCCCGCGGCGTATAAAGACCCCTCCGGTGGTCGTAACTAACGCGACACAATACAACAATGTTATAAATCTCCTAAACTGCGGCTTCCAAGACGATTACAAGGTGTACTGTATTGAACAAGGGATTAAGGTGGTCACGACCTCCTTCAGGGATTACTCCGCCCTGTTAAAGCTACTCAAACAAAACACGTTAGAACACTTTACATGTGTACTTCCCAAGGACAAGCCCTTTAAGGCTGTCATAAAGGGCCTTCACGCAAGTATGCCCTGCTCAGACATAAAGGCGGAACTGGAGGACAGGGGATTCACTCCGACTGATGTGAAACAGTTATACTCGAAATCATCTCCACAATCAGCAACACCGAGACCCCTACCGATATTTGTATGCACCTTGGCGAGGACAGAATGGGTGGATGAGGTCTTTAAGGTACCGGTCATCAATCATACTGTAGTCAAGATTGAGGAGTATCGTGCTTCACAGAATACAATTCTACAGTGCCATCGTGCCAACATTTTGGACACTCTAAGAACTACTGTGCCCAAAAACTACGCTGCACCAAGTGTCTAGGAGAGCACCTGACGGTAGAGTGCCAGAAAAAAGAGAAAATAACGCCAGCACAATGCGTGAACTATAAGGCACAGCACGCAGCAAATTACCGCAACTACCCTATTTATTTACGAGAGCTGGAGAAGAAAAACCAGGTGTCAGAAAAGAAAAAAGAGGGAGAAAGTAAAGTGGCTGGCCCTTCTTCCCACTTGGCTGGGAATTGCAAACCCGCAACTGGCCAGCAATCTTCGGCTGGCAAACCAACATCAGCAGGAAATATGAGATTGATTCAACCATCTTACAGTGGGGTCATCAAGAAGCTTGCCAAGAAGGACAAACAAGAAGACCGTTCCACGGATGAATCCTCAGACTTGAAAGACCTTCTGCAAATTCTCAAGGAAATCAACGTGGTGGGCTTACCGCAACTCCTTAGGAATTACCTCGTACGGTTGAAGAATGCTCCTGACAAGACAACAAAAGTGATGCTTCTTCTGGAAGATGCAACAGAATTTTTCTGCGATGTCAACTGTTCAGGGAAGAGGTGTAGGAGAGTCATTGAACATACTGTTTTGGAACGCTAATGGCATAGCCCAACAAGAACACGAGTTTCGACAATTACTGGGGACGTATGGAGTCAACGTAGCACTGATCTGTGAGACCCACCTATCGGAACAGAAGAAGATGCGGTTCTACGGATACGAGTTTATCGAAACGATAGGACAGCTGGCCGGGGAGGGGGCACTGCCGTGTTGGTGCGCAGTAATCTTGTACAATATCAAACGACTTTACCGGCTATGGACTATATTGAATCCACTTCGATAGCTATTCCCACATGGTGGAAACAGATAGTGTTTACCGCTCTCTACAGAATCCCTACGGTCCCATTCACCATCGACGACCTAGACAGGCTCACGTAAAAAAGGATTTCCTCGTAGCGGGAGATCTTAACTGTAAGCATACGAGTTGGGACAGTCGCGCGTCCAATCAGGCAGGTCAGCCACTGGCTGGCCAGGCAGCAATCAAGAACTAGACAGCCCTGGTGACTAACGAGCCGACGTTCTACCCATCCAACTACAGGAATCTTCCCGATGTTCTGGATGTTGTCCTGACGGATCTTGATAAGCTTCCGGAAGAACTCGAACCCTTAAACGAACTTGACTCCGACCACTTCTCGGTCTTTGGAAGGATAGCCCTGAAGACAAACCCAAGATTATCGTACCTTAGGAGGAAGATCCCCAGGAATGACTTGGACTAGTATCGGTGGGTATTGACAGACCTAGTACCGTTGAGCATGGAGGTAAACTCCCTGGAATAAGTGGACAGTTCCATCACTATTCTGACAGCCACATTACTCGAGGCATACAGAGAGATAACTGTATTCGAGACGCCGCCGGTTTTGTTGAAGAGGGATGACTCGGAGCTGAGCTACTTGATAGCCCTGAAGAGATAAGCGCGCAGAGAATGGCAGTAGCACCAGGATCCGAGGCATCGTGCAGAGTCAGTAGGCTAAGAGCCCTTGTACGTAGAAAGGCTAAAGCTCTGAAGATCACCAACTGGAATGAGTATGTAGCGAAGACTTTGTCTGGGGATGCCAACGTGTGGAAGGTGACGAGACAGCTCAAAGGTACGAAAGGAAAGGCAGGGACCATGGTAATCCACGGAAAGAGTGGGTTGAAATTCTGGGGCGAGGCCAAGGCAAAGGCCATTGCGAAATCTCTTGAACACCAGTTCAAGGCTAACTCAGAGCCCCAAGATGAAGAGTTTACCAGGACAGTAAATAGAGCGGTTGGGGTATACCTATCAGATCCTGTTATAGAGCTTCCGCCTCTTATAACCAGAAATGAAGTCACCCGCCAGGTGGAAAAGCTGAAGCTACGGAAATCGGCAAGTTACGACAGGGTCTCGAACGAGATGTTGCGACACGTTCCGGAATGTGTAATCCAGCTCTTAACAAGAATGTTTTCAGCGGCATTACTGGCAGGTTACTTCCCGGAAGCGTGGAAGGTTGCTGACATCGTTTCATTGCCCAAACCAGGAAAAGACTGCAAATTCCCGCAGAACAGTCTTCTTAGCAGTGTAGGAAAACTATTTGAGAAAATCATTCTGCAGCGATTGAAAGCCTTCGGCAGAGAGCATATAATTATCCCCGACATCCAATTTGGATTTCGGAAACGTCATTCAACGGTACACCTAGTCCTGAGCTTAGTGGAGGACACGACAGAAAGCTTTAATCAAGGGGAAATAACGCTAGCTATACTCATGGATGTAGAAAAGGCGTTTGATAAGGTCTGGCACGCCGGCTTTATTAACAAATTTATCCAGGCCAATTTCCCAAGTGTTTATGTACATCTAATCAAGAGTTTCCTAAATAGACGACACTTTCAAGTCAAGATAGAAGGTGAAAGGTCGGCCTCTTCGTAGTATCAGGGTGGGGGTGCCGCAGGGGTTGGCACTCTCACCATTCCTATACACTGTGTATGTTTCTGACATCCCCACGGACCCAATTATTAAGACTCGGCTCTTCGCAGATAATACTCTGTTCCACATTGCCAACAGGAACGTGAAGTACGCTCATCTCCGCATGCAGCGGTACCTGGACGAGTTTAGCAGTTGGCTGGAAAAATGGAGGATAAAGGTTAACTCAGAGAAATCGACAGCCATAATAATTACGAGGAGGAGAACCCAAGCCCCGGCCCAGCTTGTAATGTTGAAGGAGGCTATCCCCTACAAGAAGTCAATGAAATACCTCGGGGTGATGTTAGATTCCAAACTCACATGGAAGGAGCACGTAGTACTACTCAAGGAAAAAGGCAATGGGGTCTTTCATTGCAAATTACGGCCTGTTCAAGAGTCCAGTGCTGGAGAACAACATCAAGCTGCTGCTGTACAAAAGCTTAGTACATCCTATTCTGGTATACGGATGTGAGGCGTGGGGGTATGCTTCCGATTCAGTGCTAGATACTCTACAAGTAGTGCAAAACAAAGTACTTAGGTGTATCTTAGGTGATGAACACCCAAACTAACAATGCACACATAAACGCTACCACCGGTAGTGCGACTCTACAAGAAATCTTCCGGCAGCGAGGCGGAAAATTCTACAAATAAGCCCGCGAGGTAGAATACAACGCCATAGTTAGAAGACTCGGCCAGTACAAACCCCGAGAGCCAAGGAAATACAAGAAACCCCGGCTCAAATGAACAAAACACCTGCACACCTTCCCAATCAACCCTTTCCTACTAACCCCTCCTGTTCCTCAGCATTGTCAAATCCTTGGGTTCTCATCCCCACACTTCCCCATAAGCTAGAATCATTTTTCTTCACACCTGCACTTTCATCAAAGACATGTTCGCTTAGTGTCTAATTTAATTTTATGTATTTTCTTTCAGCTTGTCTAGATCTTACTTACTCACTACACCAACTCACTTCGGGCCTAACTGCGCTTGTGTTTCCATCACAGTGTACGATGGACCGAATTAGCAACTTCATACTAACACTGTCGCTCCCAACATACAAACCTTCACCCTCCAACTCCATTTTCCCTTCACAACCAATTTACACTTCTAGAAATAGAGGTTATGATCTGTGACTACAGATTGGTACTTTAGGCATAAACAAGCCGCCTACCCCCTTTGAAAGTCGATTCTGACATTCAGAGCGAGTAGTTCAAGGCAAACAAGGGAGCTAAAAAAAAGGACCTGTAGATGGGACTTTAGACATGATCGTCTTTCAAAGAGCTAGACCCCGTGCAGGTCGTGGGCTGCGACATCCACTTGGAGCCGATTCAAGAGATCCGGAAGGAGTGGGAGAGAAAGCACGGTGCGGGGAAGATCGTGGCGTACAGCTGTGACCTGACGATTGACGACCATGTCCTGGATATGTTCAGGCACATCAAGGAACAGCTCGGAGGGGTCGACGTCATGGTGTGCTGTGCCGAGTATTTCCCCAGGAACAGCTTAGGTGGGTACGTCCCCTCACTGCTGGTAATATAGGTAAGAAAGTTACGTTTACTTACTGATTAGCTGGTAGGAGATGTCTAAAAAATGTTCTTTAGGCAGATTTTGAGTAAACAAAGCTAGAATATCCGTCCGGAACACATTTTTTAAATGTATCATCCTCTATTTAAACGCATGGAGTCTTATCCAAATTATTTGAGTATTTTTAAGTAAATAAATCATGTTCGTTGTTTTATGTAAAATAGGCCTTCCCTAATACTACATTTTACAGGAAGAACACGATATGAGTTTTTTTAGAACACACACATATATATATATATATAATTATGATCGTTGATCTAATTTTACAATAGTAAACTTATTAATATGGTTTTAAAGGTGTCAATAATATCTTTCACCCGCTTTGATGGTCGAATGATCAAAGGCGTCACTTTTCCAATAGACTGGACTACCGATGATGGGGAGATCAGGGTTGAGTTTCCTGTCGGATGTACTGAGGTTGTATTTTCCTAGATAGTTTTCCTGTCTAGCTTCACACAAATGTGGGTACACTTACTTTAAATTCAACTTTCACCATCCCTATCATATTATCGTAATTACATAGTACAATATATATGATTATAGCTCGAATGAATTGTGAAATGTGTGAAAAAAGTGTATTGGTTCTGGATTTTTTCTTACACACCCTTATATGTATATATGTGTGTAGTAAACAAAAGCCTAGTCATGTAAAAAAAACACACCCATTGTTTCCTCAACCTCCCCGCTACCAAGGCGGGATAGAATGGAAGATGAGTTACGGCTCGTATTTTTCTTTTTTTATGACAAAATACTTTTTTGGTCAAAATAAATAAATCATTGCTTCAGTAGATATATTAAGTTGTATACACATTGTAATCTTCTCAGTTATTGGCTATTTTTCATAGACTTTTCCTAATTTATAAAGGACCTTTTCTCTTAATTTAAAAATTATTTGTTTTAATGCGATGATGCTCATGAAAAATATTAAAGAACTAAACGTAAATACCGGAGAATTTATTTATTTATTTTGGCCAAAATAAGTTTTTGTCATAAAAAAACAACCGAAATACGGACATTATATTGCGTTCTCCTCCAACCCACCTTAAACCCACCAACGAGACAGTCGTTGTGCGCAGGCGCTGTAAACTGCGATATGAAGATGTGGCGGAAAGTCATCAACAGCAACGTGGTGTCCCCCGCGCTGTGCACGGTGGAGACTGTGCGCTCCATCGACGAGAGAGGGGTCGAAGAGGGTCACATCGTCCTCCTGGGTCACATGTCTGGGATACACATCGACCCCAGGGAGAGTATGCATGTGTACAGCGTCACCAAGTACTCGTACAACGCCATGGTGGAGGCTTTCAGACACGCGCTCATCGTCCATGAGTGAGCTATGTCGAGCAACAATGTTTAATATAATTGTTCTGACACCTCCATGTTGGAGGTCTTATGTCAGGCTATTTTCACCCATGATAGCAATCAGCACGGTTTTTGTTAATTGTTCTGACACCTCCATGTTGGAGGTCTTACGGCAGGCTATTGCCACTCTCGAGTGAATGATTGCAATCAGCACGGTTTTAGGTAATTGTTCTGACACCTCCATGTCGGAGGTCTTTTGGCAGGGTTTCATCGGCAACCAGTGAATAATGGAAAGTAGCAATATATTAGACAAGTATCCTACTCTTTTAGGATCCATGTTAAAGGTATTTAAATTCAGACTCCATCCTAAAGTGGGTAATATAGCCAGCAGTATTATTGTATACAAATACTCTGATATCACCATGTTGGAGGTGTAAAAACGCATCCTAATCTCCTCCCCAAGTGAGCAGTGTCCAGTAGCATTGTTGTAATAAAGAGCAGCCCCGTCTATAAAGGACCACCCCCACACACCAGAATTCTCACACCTTGTCTAGATTGCCCATAAGGATAACGCAGATCATCCCCAGCGTGGTGGACAGCAGGAGTATGAATACAGGGGTGTCTCCCCTCATAAACGAGCCTCTCAGTGGGGTGGATATCGCCAACACGGTGGAGTATGTGCTGTCCACACCCCTGCACTGTCAGATCAACGACGTAGTGATCCGACCCACGGAGGAGGAGGACTGACTCCGCCACTATACAGAGTGTCCCATCATCCCATTACATCAAATTATTGACATGGCTTCTCTCGACATTCTTATAGAAAAATGTTGTGACTGAGACAAACATTATCTAGTATTGGTTTGGTTTCGGATTTGTGTTTAGTAGAAATGTATTAGTCTTAATCTGTAATTAGATTTTAATGACTCGATCAAATTTAATTCATAAACATATACTCATATTATGATTTTATTAATTGAAAGATTTAGAGGGGGATACTAACTTATACAGTGCTTTATATTTTCCAAAATTAGGGATTTAAGGACGCATGATTCACCAATTAGATAAATTTTCACCTATTAACGCGTACATAACAAAAGATAACTCCAGTGATTACCCGAGTAGACGTGCAAGTGGGCGGGCTAAGGTGTCAACCTAGGGAGGTCTGGTTTGATGGTAATTGACAGGTAGGGTTCCATATACGGGTCCAATTTACTGAGTGTATTATTATGTCTCAAAACTGTTTTCCAATCTCCTTGCATGCAAATGTTGGTACATCTCAAGCGCTACTTTCTTCATCTATATTTCACTAATGCAAATGTAAAATAGGCTGTCTAAGTTTTTTATTCTTAAAACACATTTAAAAAACATAATAATACTTAGCACCGCTTTCGGGTTACACGCTTAAGTACTAATTATGTTTATAGGCTAGGAATTGTAAAGGTTGAATATAGAGGAAATGAAACAGCATTGACATGGAGGGAGAGTGGAAATCCATCTAGGGACCCCCCCCCCCCNCACCCCAGTGAGATTCTAACCTCGATCTCCCCGTCCTGGGCAATCTAGCTCAACACAAAACAATCGCGTTAGCTAAATACTCCACCGAGATGGGTTACAAAACATAACAAATCGAAGATGTACATGTAGGGGCGCTGCATGAAATATATTTTATAAAATTATTATGGGGGAATGGGGAATTTCCCATCTCTAGGCGTTCTAAAACTAGAGAAATTCCAGGAGACCAGGAATAGTACAAAAGAAACGTTGAGTGTACTGGGGGCCATAGGGGTGTTTTGGAATTGATAAGGGGACAGGGGGTTCTCCCCCAGAAAAATAGAAACATTTTAAGCTATAATTGTGCCTTTATTAGAGGATTTAGGCAACTTAATTTTTAAAATTACCTTTTAATTAATGATTTTTCAAGTTACAAGTGTTATTTGTTTTGAGATTTACCATCATTGCGTGTAGGAAAACTCGTAAGTTTCAGTTCGTAAAAACTCCAGGTCCTGGATTCACTAAAGGGAGCAAATAGTTTCGCAATGAGAGTTTGAAATATGTGCCCAAATCCTTATTCACTAAAAGAATCAGGCGCAATTTGGGACCAGAGTTGCGCCTTTATTTGCCACCACTCAAGAGTAGGCGCAAGTATTATAATCATGATTGTCGCTTCAATAAATTTAGATGGCGCCATATTATCCCAATGGCTTAAAATACAATTAGTTACCTAACTGTACTCCAATTAATAATAAATAAATAATATAACTTAAGTCTGTCAAGCACCATATTTGTTTCACTTTATATAGTGGTAACAAAGCAATCACTTACCTTTTACTGTTGAATTTTTACTTTCAAAAAAAGCAATGGCATTTCTTGCATTATTACAAAACAAAACTAAGAACTGTGTAATCTTCGTCTAGATCAAAAGAGTTTTCTATTCCTCCAAGTCCAAAGACATCTCGTCACTAAATATGGTGGTTAGTCTTTAAAATAAGTTTCTATAAATGTTTTATTAATGGAACTTAAGCTTTAAACTCATAATATAAATAAATACTAAATAATGTACTAATATTGTTTTTGTACAGCACCCCAGTTTCTAATTTTATTGCCGGTTTATAAGCCAAACGTTTAGAAATCTTTGTATTTACTGTCATTTTAACTAGAGATTTAAAATTAAGTAAGCTTGACTTTGGAAGTAAATTCTTCACAAGGATTGGTCGAAAAGAGCGCAATTGATGACGTTTATGGTGACGTCACCCTATTCCTGCCTCTAGTTTACGCCTTGTTTAGAGAATACGGAAATGGAGCAAATAATAAGGCGCTTCTTGGGGAGTATCTTGGGCGCAAAGTTGCACCATTCCTAGACTTGCGCTGGATTAGAATTGCACTCGTTAGTGAATCCAGGCCCAGGCTTTATCAAGGAATTAACTTAAAACATAAGTGTCTAGAAGGTTTGTAGTAGCCTTGAAACTAGTAGGCAGTGACAGAGGCGCTGCTAGCCAACTTGATTAACTAAGCGTTCTACACATAATACAATTTACTACAAAAAGTATTTCCTTTCAATGTTTTATGAGCTATGAAATAACTTTGGAAGAGTAGGGATTGGTAGTAGGTAAATTTAAAATTTGTCTGTAAAAGCCTATGGTAAAGAACTTTCAAAATCAAAATAACTGTGGTACAGAGTAGTTCTAGAATTTCCTATTTTTAAGTTTTTTTTGTCCCCCAACATTGGAGTGGAGGGGTGGTGAGGAGGGGTATGGGGTGATACTCCACACCCCTCCCATCCAGCGTGATTACCCGTTGTCCATATATTGTAACATTGAAAATATAAGTTTCTACTCAATATATACTTGTTTGATGAAAACTTTCTGTAATAAGCACTTAAATATATTTTTAGAAATAAACGTATTGGATGCTATGGAAAAATAGTTCCTACCGTTTTTATTTAATGGTAAGATTATTTTACTTTAAGCAATAATATAATATAATATTGATTTAAATAGTGTATATATACTTGTAAAAAACTAATTGAACTCTACTCTTCTTTATTAAATAAATACTAAATTAATGCTCTAAAGTGTTGCATAAAAAACAACACGTGTAAAGGAAACGCACCCATTTTTAATAAATGAGCTCCCAAAATGAATATCTCCTTCTGGTTTAGGGATGCAACACCCCTACCTGAATATATTTACGATTTTTTTTTAAGGTTTTGATACAGTTGATGTTTTTAATAAGTTACCCGCCTCGGTGGCATAGTTGGATAACGTGCTAGTCGTGTTGAGCTCGACTGCTGAGGACGGGGAGATCGAGGTTTGAATCTCGGTCGGGAAAACTGGGTGTGGTTTTTCCTAAATGGTTTCCCACTATCCCTCCACGCAAATGCTGGTTCACTTCCACTAATTCAACCTTCCCAATTCCTAATCCATTAGCGTAATTAGTACTTAAAGCGTATAACCCGAACGGGTAGTGAGACGCGGTGCTAAATAATAAATAAAATTTTACTAAGTTTTGCATTAACACAATAACCACCAACGATTTAAATGAAGTAGGGGTTGGAGGAGGGTAAATTAGAGGAAACGTGTCCGCATTGGCATTGATATATGTTTGGAAAACCAAAATTAGAAACACATGCGGAAAACCCCTATCAACGCAGCCTTCTGGGATGCTTCACTAGTCACCAAGTGCAGAATGGGTCTAGAGATTACTTTTAATAAAATGCTATTTTAATTCAGTGAAGTTAAACCATAACATGATATGCTACCTCTTATCGATTTCCATTTCTCTTGATAAGTTTATTTTAAGATGGTTTCTATCCCCTGTAAAAAGATTATGTGTAAATTCCTAGAGAAAATCGAGCAAAACTATTCGTAAAATATTCCTTGAATTGAAAAATTACACCTGGACACGGGAATCGAATCCGGGACTTTGGGGCTAGTATGCCAATTCTCTCTAACCACTGAGCTATCTAGAACTCGTCCAGAGCTCAGGGTCATTCGTCACTCATATTTTAAGGAAGATTCTGTAAAATGTTTATATTATGTTGTTTTAGCTCATATTATGACATGTGACACACATCTTATTTTGTTCATATCATGTTAATGCTTTCCCCCACTGAATTTAAGTGTCGTTATAGTGTATATTATTGCTAAGTGGTTAAGTGACATTTTTACCAAGCCTAAAAAAGGCTTGCCCAACCAATACCCTCCAGCCATAATTGATTTCGGTAAATGTTGTCATGCTGCTGGTCCTAGTGAAAGTCGGAAATGCGGCCACCTTGTTTACTAGCCTCCTCCTAGCACTGTAATTGGTCAAACTCTTGTGGATGCGAGCCAGTAGAGATGGACAACTACTGAAAAATAACGATGTCTCAATCAGCTATGTAAGATTGATGAGATAAACACATATTGTTTGTTAGACATTGATGTTTTATAGTAACAACATGGGGTATTTTATTTTTCAAATCTATTTTTAGACCATGCCCCCGATTTGTTGGTCACATTCCAGGTCTTATACTTACAATGCCGGATATGTAACCATCTTGAGAGTTTGGGGCACCATGTATGTGCGATTACTTCGGCCCGATGGGATGATAATGATGATGATTATGTAGTGCCAGTAGAATCTTAGGCCTAACTTGAGCCTAGTTATCAGGACCATGGACACAATACCCCCTCGGGATCCTTGTATCTTATAACTGGTCACCATAAATAAAGAATAACTAAATGTTAAATAAATATATATTTTAAGACTTTTTATTTTGTAAACACATGTGCATGAACACAATCAAATATAGTATATTACGTCATCATCCACACTCATCTCGCCAGGTTCATCATCTTTATTTATGAAGAGAAACCAGCCTTATAGAACCTCTCATTTGTAAAGTATTCTTAAATGATGACATTTCCACAAAAAATTAATTATCTAGAAGGTTATTTTCATAAGTTCTTATTTCAATAATGTAAAAATGCGCAAAGGAAAATGTAATTAAAACCCAACATGTTTGTTGTGAAAGCTTTGACTTCAGATCATGATTTGGTGAATATGTACATGAGGTAACTTGATACCTGGTAACATTTCCTAGCTGTCAGTTATCAACACTCTTACTCTGGATGGACTATATTTAGACACGTCCTAATCTACCCCTCTTCCCCCCTGATAAATAATGGCCAGCAGCATATATCTGTCGAGATGTAAATGTTGGATGAACGTTTCGAACAATACATATATGTGAGGATATGAGAACACGTTAAGACATTGACACTCTATAGTTCTTTTAGCGCCTCGTCTTACTACATATTCAGTATATACGCATATATACTAATTACACTAATGATCTAAAAATGAAGAAAGTTGAATTTAGAGGAAGTGCATCCGCATATTCGTGAAGAAAGAGCAAGAGTGGAAAACCATTCTGGAAAAACCACCTTTAATATACCCAACCAGGATTTGAACCCCGATCTCTTTGTCATCGGCAGTATAGTCCAACAAGATAGTGACGCCTTAGACCATGCGGTCACTGAAGCAAGAGATCCTGTGTTTTAATAAAGCAGTTGAACGCAGAAAAAATTACTTGATATAAACTAAAAATAATATTTTTGAAAATATATTTCAGGTAAACAATTAAAGTTAATAGCTTACCAATTTTATACATTCTTTTATTCAAACTGTGGAGAATATAACACCCCAAATTACATTCAAATGGCAAATAAACAACTAGAATGAATTAGAAGTATTTCCTTTTAACTTCGCCTTGAAATATTTGGTCAGACTGTCCCGCACCTAAGAAAGGTCACAGGTGTTTCGTAAATCATAGGCGCGAACATTAATGAAAACATATTTATAAGCATATAGCTCTGATTGGTTTCACCTAAGAAATATTTTGCTCCATTTAATATAATATTCAAATTCTTTTACGCTGTGATATAATCCGCGGTATTATAGTGATAAGTATCCCCGCCTGTCACGCGGGAGACCCGGGTTTGATTCCCCACCACGGAGAGTTTAACGTGAGATCAGAACTACGGTGGAGGCCTGGCACTCCACACATTCACAAGCTGTGATTAATACACATCTTGTCAGAGTGAGACTCTATAATTAACACACACATATATACCTATATAAAGAGGGTTGGGGTGGTTGTAATAGGCTACGTTAGTTTGTAAACTATGTTCCAACAGACCTATGTATATGTATTTAGAGAGTAAGCATTGAATATGTAATTAACACATATATAAGACTAGTTTTTTTAAGTCTATATGACAAGCAGATGTCAATATTACCCAACCTAACAAAACCGAACCTTCAATTTATAGATCCATGAAAGTTTAGGTTTAGTTAGGTCGGGGTAGCTTATTATAGAAGTATATTTCTGCTACTTAATTATATCAAGGTGAGTATGAAGGGAATTCGAAAAAAAAGACAGTGCTTTAAAGTTTTTATAGCAAACGATTTCCTACTCTTCCTCCACGTAAATGTGGGTACACTTCTTATAAATATAATATTCCTAGTCCCTAACACTATTAGCTAATTAGTAGATAAGCGTATAGCCCGAACGGGTAGTAAGACACGGTGCTAAAATAAAACTTCCGGGCCAAGAAAGTGGAAAGATGCGAAGAGGGGAGGAAGGGGGGCTGGATTGTGAGAGGTGGGTCCAAATATACGTATAAAAACCTTTATTGACTGAATGAGCGTCTTACGCCCTTGTTCCGGGCGATCAAAATAGTTACACCGATGGGGTAAGGATGAGAGAGGTAGAGTTCAGAGGACATGTAGAGAGAAAACCAATTTAGGGCCAATCTTTCCATTACCGGCAAACCAAACAAGACAAGGTTAATGTCTTAGCACACGTACCCACCAACCCACTTATTTGACAACAACAATAAAAACCCACAAAATACATTAGTTTAATTTAAAATATTCACTCTTAATCTTATTTGGAAAGCATGTTTAAATTATTTATTTGGGGTATTTAAGGTAAACTTTCTAAACCAGCTGATTTGTGTAGTAAGCTGCTTAAGACCAACTTAATTCAGAACATATCGATCAAACTTCCGGCCGTTAATTAATCATTGGGAAAGGTGAAGTACCAAATTCACCAACGACAAAGGGTTCAATCCCTGGTCCCAGCACAGATCTATCTGATTGACAAACCCTTCCTTCACCTCTGACAAGACGTGTATTAATCACAACTTGTGAATGTGGGGAATGCCAGTCCTCCACCGTGGTTC